>JAWNND010001051.1:0-23498 GCA_035043265.1 Drosophila testacea | reverse complement strand
TTTTATTCCCATGCTGTTCGACTTTGGAACCTGTTACCACACAATGTAAAAGCAATCAGCAATGCACCTACGTTCATTATTAAAATTAAGGAACATCTAGCAAATACACTTTAAAAATACATTTAACAGAATAAAAAGCTGTATACCGAGCCACTTGCTTCTTGCTATTCATTCAGTAAAGGCTTATGTTGTATTGTTGTTGTTGTAAATTTGTAGTATATTTGTTAACAATTGACAACATTTGTTGTCAAAATAAACATTCTTAATGCTAATTATATGAATAGAGAATCATGTCATATCGACATTAATATCTAATTTTCGACCTCGAGTCAGCTAAACAATTAAAATTTAAACAAATAAAAATATATAAATTAGTACTATAAATCTAAATTAGGAAAAATCAATATTTGCTAGAAATAATAAAAATTTAAAAGCTGATAAAATGTAATAGAAAATAATGAATGTATAAGATTAATAATTACTATTAGATTAAGCAATTCAAAAGTATTCATTATAAGCATAATTTAACCAATGTGACTAGCGCAATAACATAAAAGTAGCAATACTGTAATTTACTGAACATATGCTTTTATTTTGAAATCTAAAAGGTGTTATTTAAACATAATTAATTATTAAGGGTATTATTGATCTGTCTCTCTGTTTGTCTGTATGTCTGTTTGTGTGTTTGTCTGTTTGTCTGTTTGTCTGTCTGTTTTTATGCAAGCTAGTCTCTCAGTTTTGAAGCTAACTTGATAAAACTTAGTACTGGTCTGTCATTTTGCTGCATGCAGCACATGTGTCGGAACCGGCCAGATCGGGTCGCTAAAGCATATAGCTGTCATAGGAACGATTGGTTAGAAATAAACCTTTAGTATGAAAACCTTTTTTTTTCTTAGGATATCTCAACCAAACTCAGTGATTATATCTTTGGAATAGCTTCACCAAATTTGATTAAAATCGGACCTCTATATTATTTGGCTGTCGAGTGTTGAATGCAGGTCTCTGCAAGGGAATAAAATCTTTGACACGTCAAATATAGCTTGCGTTATCTTCTTAGATTTAAAAGCGTTGCCTTTTCAATTACTAACCATTTAGCATAAGCCAAAACAATCAAATCCATGGTATTGATTCGTCATCATCAGTAAAACACACATCTTATTGCTGATAGACTGAAAACAAATTTCAGGTATAAATTTTAAAGATTCAATCTAAGGCCACAAATTTTAAACTGAGTATTTGGGTTTTAATAAACAAAAGACTTGTACAAGAAATCTTTATACAAAACTACCATTAAGAAAGCAGATTCTTAACTCTTTCAATATAAACCTGCACTAGGTTTGTATTTGTATGAGTGTGTCCTATTAACACTGTTCGATTTTCCCAAAGCTAATGAGCTAATCTTTGATTTATTCAAGCGCGTAACATTCGCTTTCAAGTTCCGCTTGGCCCGATAAAATCATTTTACGAGCAGTTTTCACTTTGTAAAGTATTCTTTTGCATTTTTCATGTCATGGTTCTTGTTTGCTGTGGCAACTACGCTGTGGCCAACTGCAATGAAATAAATAAAAGCACAGCATAGTGTATAATAATAAAACAAATAGAAACAGTAATAAGAGCAACAGCAACAGCAAGAACAACAACAAAAACAATAAACCAGAACTCGTTCAATGCTTGCAAGTGCAAGTGCAAGTGTGTACCTGCATCAACTTCTACACAGAAATACATACATATATGTACATACATATACATATACGTATTAGGAGTGTATGCATTGGATCCCAGTCTGTCAGCAGCGACGCGTCGCTTTTTGCACCATTTTGTTTGCCTGGAAAAATTGGAGCATTTATTGAACCAACGGTAATTGTCTAGCCTGTGGACAACCTCTTCAAAATTCACGCAATTTATTTCCTGGATAGAACCCGATTTATTATAAACTGAGAGGAAATTTCTTGGTGGTCTCAACTTGTATCTTATGTTATTTATATGATTTTTAAAGTTTAAGCGTTTGTCTGTTTTAACCAAGTTTAAAATGTGCGAGCGTGCGACATCGATGGACCGTGAATTTCGGAGAGGTTGTGCACAGACTAGACAATTACCTTTACTTACATTTATTTATATAAGTTAACATGAGTTGTCAAACAGTCAACTCAACTTCTAGGTGCTTACATACAAAGTTGAAAAATGAGGAAGCAAAAATTGAATTTTTCAAAGTTTTTATATTTAAAAATTATTACCCAACAAATAAAAACAATTTTTTTTTATTTTTTTAATATTTAAATTTTTTTATTCTGATGATGTATTTTTAAACAGGTCAAAATATTTATATAACGTGGCCAATTTTAGTTCAATTCGAGCGACTATATAATATAGCCGTCATAATAACAGTCGTTCCTAAATCAACCCTTAGTATGAAAAACTTGTTTGATTCGTTAAATATCGCAGTCAAACTTACAGATTATATGTATGTCTGATATCGGTTTATACAACCTGACCAAATTTGGTTGAACTCGGAACGATATATGATATAGCTGCCATAGGGAAGTTTTCACTGCCGTTATCACGCAATTTACAATTCTGGAACCATGTCTTTTCTTACCTTTTTTGCATCTAGAAGCCAAACGGGCTCTTACGGACAGCTGACATTTGAGGATAAGGTAAAGAAATAATCAAAGAACATATTTTGAAAATTTGGCGGATACAACAAAATATTATATTTTCTAATACAGCTCAATAATAAATAATCAAGTGTTATACTTAGTGATTTATTCAAAGGAGATAAGACCCTTCTCCATAACTGGCGCCCAACGCAGTAGAATCAGTGAAAACAACAAACATTAGCCGGGTCAACAGCCCCGGATTTAATATATCAAAAACTAACAAGCCCACAAACCTCTGCTAGTCAACCCAACGAAGAACAAGCCTAACAGCCTCTGTTAATATAAACCAAAAACTAACAAGCCTACAAACCTGTGTCAGTCAAACCAACAGTTAACCAGCCCAAGAGCTACAGAGCCTTTTAGCAGCAACCAACATAGCTACAACACCAAAAGATTAAAATGCACAAAAATTGTAGATCCATTGCAAAAAAATTCGACGAAATATAACAAATTTTAAATAAATCAAATTTATTTTATTACTCCAATCTTTGCGATCTATATCTATGAGTGAAAAAAGCTAGAAGAATTACTAGAAAAATTCCAAAGATTAAAAGGTCCTGACCTTTTTCACAAGTAGAACAGAGTAAAGAGAATTGAATCAAATAAATATGAAATCAGTATCTCCAGACCAACTAAAAGCTATTGTAGAAGATGCAGTATCAAGCGCATTAGCCTTACAAGAATAAAAAGTTGGAAGACAAATAACAAGATATCAAGCAAGGTTTAAACAATGTGAGCATTAAAACTCCTGAAGTGGGGACATACAAAGATGCTAAAATTGGACAAACAGCTTGCATCTGCCATGAAACATTGGATATATTCAAATCTCTTCCAGATTTTGAAGGTAATCATGAGACATACATCTCATGAAGGAAAGCGGCACATATTGCTTACAAAGTCTTTGAAAAATACGAGGACAGTTTAAACACTACCAGGCCTTGGAAATATAAAGAAATAAAGTTAAGGGTACGGCAGACATGACCCTTTCGTCTTTCGACACGCCCCTCAACTTCAAGGCCATAATAAATCAGTTAGACTTTACTTAGGCCGACAAACGCCCCTATACGAAGTAGAAACTGTTAAAGCCAATTTGGGACAACGGTTCTAATAAAGGGGAGGGAGGTCCACAAGTGCAATTTAAGATAGATTGACTAACACTATTTATCCGGACACTTTAGGTTAGAATTAATTCCTTTTGATTCACAGTTCAGGTTTGTGTTACACCATTTTTCATCACAGCAAAACTGACAGACTACAGATCTTCAAACTACATTCCAATTATAGGCGGGTGACCATAAGGAGTAAATTTCAATATTTAAAGCACTCGACAAACCTAATCAGATATTCAGAGATACCCGAGTAACAGAAAAGTTGAAGAAGCACTTCCCTCAGAGCCACATGAAACAGATACTGGACTCAGACATCCGACACTTACGGACTCTCTTAACTACAATAGAAATTTATATCCATCATTCCAGGAGTATTAACTTGATAGGTACTGTCTTAAAAGAAGTAACCGGTACGCCAGATTTCGACTATTTCGGTCACTCCAACGCTTCGTATGTTTTCGTTACAAAACTGGAAGAGGTGAAAAGTCAGTTTTTAGCGAACGAAAATACAGGTCTGTGAAAAACTCATCTGGTACAGCATACGATGATCCAATTGACCGATGGAGGTCTGCCCGTCGAGGAGCGCTTTTATCCAGTCTCGTCCGCAGTGCAAGAACTGATGTATGCCGAAGTAGACAAAATGCTGACACTCAAGGTAATCAAGCCGAGCGACAGCGAAACGCTTTCAAATTCCACATGATGCCGTTGGGTCAGTGCAACGCGGCGCAGGACCGAGTAGTCCCGCAGTCTATACGAAGCAAGATGGTCGTACATTTGGACAATCTCCTAATCATCTCGAGAACCTGGGAAGAACATTTGAGTTGATTAGGGGATGTGGCGAAGGCGTTAAAAGATGCAAATCTTACCATAGGCCTGGCAAAAGTTCTAATTCTGTTTCAGGTATCTTTGGTATTTGTGATACGTGATTGGAGATGGCGCATTGGGAACGGATCCGAGTAAAGTCGAGGCGATAATCCTTACCCCGCTACCGAAACCAGTCCGGCAACTACGTTGTTCTTTGGGCACGGCAGGATGGTATTAGCGGTTATTACCTGAAAGGTAATCTAAAATTAGTCATGTATGAGGGAGCAGTGACAGTTATTGATTCGTTGAAGAAGGCACAGCTGCCCAGAAAAGAATGCCTGGCGATTGTAAAAGACCATGTGTCGAACTTATGCCCTTCACGGTCATCACAGACCATGGGAGTTCTCAGTGGCTCACAACCTGAACGACTCAGATATGCAGATCCCGAATGGGTAAGGAAGTTGCACCGATTGTTCAATGCAAATGCTGTATTTGGATTTTTTGGGCTAACATCCAAGATCGCGGTAAGGCCACGGATATATGTATATTCATCGCGTTGGACCATATGACGAAGTTCGTCTGGCTGAGGAGAATTGCGAAGGCGTCGGCGTTGAAGACATATTCTCACAGTTCGGAGTACTAGAGGTCATCTATACCGATAGCGGTAAAAATTCCCGTCCAGAGAATTTTGAGCCTAAATGCAGCATTACGGCATCGACCATATGATAACTGCTTACAACTCACCGTAGGCGAATGCATCAGAGCCTGTTAGTCAATCGGTGTAGGCAGCGATCAAACGCACGTGGAGGCAGACCAAACGACGCGTCGTGGGACAAGAAGCCCCCGGAGATACAAGCCGCGCTGTGCAGTGCTATGTACGCCAGAATTGGAGCTGGGAGCACTGAAAGATGCTTCAAATGCACCGCTGACAAGATCCGAAAAGAAGCAATTATATCGAGCGCGCATCCTGGGCACTCGCCTGGACACGATCTGTATAAGCGTAACTTTGTGCTGAGCAATTTCCGACAAAACATTGATGCAAAGTTTTCCAGAAAGTTTACGAAGTGCCGCGAAGTGCGTCCTTGTACGAGTTAGAGATACTGCAAGAAAGTCCGTTAGACATATTCCACTCCAAGGGCCTGAAAACGTAGAGCAGACTTAGTGCCCGGCTAGCAAACAAATAAAAGGCATCACAGCAACAACAACTCATCAGACATCTCAGGTCGTGGACGGTGGCCTACGTTGGCGCCGACAGAGTCCCCTTAAACTTCTACATACTGAATCCAGAAATACGCACGTAAAACCAAGTTAAAATAATATAAGCGCACAACACAATTTATTTAAAAGACGCCTTCATTATTGATATCGATATATCGGACGCAAATCGACAACCTGCGCGACGATGTACGATGATTGCAGCGTTGCCAATGTTTGACCGTTAAAAAAGGGACAGATTTGAAAATAAAATTAGAAAGTTATATAAAGAGAAGAGGTAGGAAAAGTAAAAAATCATCATGATTGTCAGGGCTGAGGGCGGGTTTGCCTTTTGAAAATATCCCAACTTTTTCAATTCTGAAATCTCTCTGTTTCCTTCGACTTTGACCCTGGAAATTATCAAATTTAGACAGAGCTCTGCCCTATACCCTAATTATTATATTATTGAATGACACTCAATTAATCTGCCATGCATGCACATCTTTTAATGTGCGGGCAATAATTTGTTGCTTATTAATAAAGAATTCACAAAACTTCTTAAAAGTGCATTCAGACGGTCCGTTGTTTTTATTTATTTTTTATTTTATCATATTAAATCTTCTATCTACGACTCAGATCATATGTATATTTAGTTTAGCTTGTGGTTATTAGATTGTCGATTTCTACGATGATACTCACTGAAAGAGTTTCTAAAGATTGGAAGGGAGCTGGGAACCAAACAGAGAACCCGAATGCTCCCTAGTTTTTGGCATGTGTCCAGAATGTGTTCGACGGTTGGGCTTTCCCCGCAAAGTGGGCATGGAGGTCGTGTAGTACCGGTTCAGACAAGCAGTTCTAACACGCTCAAAATCTAAGAATCCCGTCAGAAAAACTAGCAAATAGAAGAATTAAGTATATGTATAAGCACTATAATGAAAATAACATAGGACAGAATATTTTACTTTTTCAATCTGACAATCTAAGCAAAGACTTGGTATATATTTTTGTATTCTTCTACTTAGAATTCCCAAACGGTTTAAGCAAAGACTTGGTATAATGACCTTTTTGTTTACTAAAAGATTTTGTCGGGTAAATTTCAAAGGTGCACGGCGAGTTTCTCTGGTTTTTTTTTTAAATTATTTTTTTTAATTTTTGTTTTCAATTTTTTTCATTCTTTCTTTTCGGATTTTTTTCATAAAACTATTTAGTCCTGCAATGCCTTGATGCGCAGCTCTAACGTGTCCTTGCACATGAATCGGTAGATATAGGCGGGCTTCTTTTGGCCATTGCGATAAATGCGATCTTGTGCCTGGCGTTCCAACTGTGGATTCCACTGTAAATCTATCATAAGCAAATGATTTAGATTTAATCCTACGCCGCCGGCTGACAACGAGAGAATCAGGATACGTTTATTGTTCTTTATGTTTTTGAACTCGCTGAGCGTCTTACTTCGCTGCACAGCATTCATTTGGCCATTAAAGTCTAGCGTTAAGTAGATTGGTGAGTTCCTCTCTTGGAATCAGCGGTATAATTTGGTATGATAACCCTTTTGTATCCTGAAATATTTTGTCGGTCGCATTTAAAGATTGCACGGCGTTTTCCTCTTGTTTTTTCGGTTATTGTATTTGATTTCTTTCAATGGCTTTTCAATGGATTTTTTTTTATTTTTCAATTCTTTTTTATCGTTTCTTTACGCTTGGATTTATTTTTTTGTTCTTCTTAGATTTCTTATTAATTGTAAAAGTTTCTTGATGATGATTCTGGAAAAGTGCAATTCGATAATCCTGGTAATCTTGATGATTTTGGAGAAGAACAACACGATACCCTTGGTAATCAGTATGGTTCTGAAAGAATGGATCTCGATGAGAAAATACAAAAGCTCTCGTCAAAACTTTCAATGGAATTCTGAAAGTAATTCCAGATCTTTTCGATGTTGTCTTAACGCCAGATGATAACTTGGCAGCAAAATATTAGGAAAGGAAGGAAATGTTGGTTAAAGTTACTAAAACGAAGAATGATAAGAAAACTTTAAGGTCTGAGGGTTATCCATAATAAAAAGCTGAATTGATAAGTATAAGTTTCATATGGTTAGCACTTTATATTAAATCGTTTATTATGTTTAAAATTTATAAGCTGACTATTAAGCGTGCGAAATTGGGTAATTTTTTGTTATTAATCATACATTTGATTTAATTTGAATGTCGATAATAGCATTATTATCGATACTTTTTAAATACAATTATCGAGTACCTCGAGTATCGTTCCTTGGTAGTACTAATGACTATGTTGGGATGGAAAACTATCGAAAAATCTGCCATATCGATAAGTTAAATTGGTCTTATCAAATATTGTTTTTATTCTTATTGGTTTCATTTGCATGATCTTAAATATCGATGTTCATATTAATTCTATTTTAAACGTTTATTAAAGTATGGCGGGATTTCAGTAATTAATATTGTTTATTAGTTTATTTTCTTTTTTTATAAATTAGACTGGTGACGCTTTAAGAATGCATCGAAGACAAAAATCAAGGTAATTTGATCGAAATGCATTTCAAAACTAAAATAACTCCTGCATTTTAAACTTTAACTTAGTGTCAAAACTTTAACTGACCTTATCTCAGTGAAATTTAAAACAAAACTTGTTTTTATATAGATTAATATCGTTTGCTATATTCGTAATCTTCCGGTAGAAAGTCTGTTGTATCATACCCATGTCAACAGGTCAAACACAATCTCATCTTAAGATAATCTATTGGTGCTTGCATACATATAGTATATGTATTTCTTATTGACATTGAAATGTAGAAAAATAAAACATGCGGCTGTTAGTCGATTTTATGCTTTCTTTTAGATCAGTATTACTGTTAATTATAAAATTATAAACATTTTGACAAAACTACACCGCATTGTTGTGATTTTTTTCGCGATTAAAGTGTAAATAATTCTAATTAGATTGTATGAACAGTGTGTGCATGCTAGATTTATGTCGATATTTTTCAATTATGTGTATGCATAGGTAGACACTGGCCGTGTGTTATGCTGAGGGGGTGGGAAATTGCGCATGGAGCGCAAGGAAGAGCGCTCAAAGGACTTCAGTCTCCTGTTATCCTGTAACTGCTAAACGTCCCCTCTATGGCATATCAACATCGTATGCATTATCTAGAGGGTGTGACCAAGTTGAACGACAAAAAATTTTCATACTTTGCTCAGTCTTCGGAATGTGAAGTTCCTCCTGCAGGACATTTATGTCGACAGCAATAAAAAATATATATATTAGAAAATACAAAAAAACAATACAATTCAATCTAATCAAACAGAAATCAAAAATAATTAATGAAAATGCTAAAAACTTGTTAAATTCAAAGTGTAACGTCGGCGTTTCCATTTACGTTTCGTTTCGTGGCGTGTGCCTGGCGACAAATTAAAAGTAAGAAGAAGGATATTTGTGAATGCGGCGAACGCCAGAGCTTTGTTTGTTGTGAAAAATTGTGTACCCATTTTGCAAAAAAGGGAGTGTTTTTGTAATGTCCTTCCGCAGAAATGCTACATGCAAAGAATGTAAACTATGCAAACTATGTACATCTATATATATTTACATCAACTTTTGTATGTATGTATGTGTGTGAAAAAAGTGTTGTTATTATTAAAAAGCTAGAGTCTAAGTATCCCTCTGGGATGCGTAGGAGTGCGTGTGAAAACGAAATAGCAATATAAATATGTACATACATATAGACATATATGCACATATGTATGCATGTATGTACATACATAAACCTACATTTACATGTACGTGTACACACACACTCACATGCGCTGTGCGTAGTGGGCGTGAATGTGTGTGTGTGTGTATGCGGAAGATCTGGGCAAAAACTGGTCGCATTTTGAATTGGAAATTGTCAAATGTTGCAGTATCCAATTGGCCAAAAAGCTCAAAGCCGCAACTACAACTAACTAAGCGCAGCATCTTGCGCTGCAATTCGCATTTGTGGATGTTTGAAGGGGGAGGGCGGGCAATTACGAGTGCGTGGCACGAGCACAACGCGAGAACGAGCATAAGAAATAAGGAAACAGCGAAATTTTAATCAATAGATATACAAACGGGCCTGCACGTACATACACAAACACACACACAGCAACCACACACAGAACCAGGACAAAAGCAACAATAACGGGAGCAGTAACAACAACAATGAAAAGTATAACAGTGTGAGCGCGCAAGTTGTTGAGAGAGCAAAACTGACAGAGAGAGAGAGCACAGTAAGAGAGTGAATGAAGTGAATGAGTGCGCGCGTGGACGTTACCTTTTAACCGTTACTCGTACTCATGTTCGTACTTCGTTTTTGTTGTTGTCTGCCAAGAAGAGCAAAAGTTCAGGAAGAGGAAGAACAAGTGAACAAAATTGCTATTGCGCTGGGCAGCCGCAGCCTCAACGTCAGCAGCATCAATTACAGAGCGCACATGAACACGAACACGAATGCGAATACGAATACAGTGTGCGGGCGGTCGCCGAAGCTGAGATTTAAGGGTGTTTGTGTTTATGTGTGTGTTCGTGTTCCTGTTCTCCCTGTCGGTGTATCTCTCTATATGCGTGTAGTGTGCGGAAGAATTGTTGAAAAAAATTAAAATGGGAGCAAGAACGCGTTGCACAGACAATTTTTAATTAAAGTGCAGGAACATGGCAGGAACTCAATCTGGGTTGTGAGCGTACGCCCACATGCTTATTAAATAATAAAGACCATGCCCACACAAACACAACCACACACACACTCAGGCCAGACACACACGCACAGTTTACACACATCGATGTGAACAACCAATTCTACCGGACATTCATATGTTTTGTTTAAAGAGTGAAAATACGTACCAGATCTTCCTGTCCATGGTTTTTCCACTAATAACTAAAAGAGTGATCAACATTTTTTTAAAATAGCTATATAGGGTCTCAATTAACTATCCGAATGATAAACTGACGTAAAATGTATAGAAACTAATGTCAAATGTCCAAGAATTGTATTAAATAAAGCCTAAACCGACATTGAAAAAATGGACTTAAATCTCTTATATGTTAAATAGTACAGGTGAGCTTCATGATTTGTTAAGCTGTGTAACTGTGTTATAATTGTGGGTTTATAATTTTAACGTTTAAAATAACAATCTTATGAATGTATTGTATGTCTAAGTAACTTAGGGAGGAGGTACGTGCAATGAAAGTAAAATGCCCAGAAACTTGAGCATTGATAACATTGTCTCTTATCTTTTTATCGTATTACATACATACACTTATCTTATATCTATGTTAAGTTAGTTCCATATTCATAAGTACATGAATATGTATATGTATACCACACAATGTGAATCACAGTTGGTACGTGCCTAAACCACGCCTAAATTTTTTTGAATGAGCCACACATCCTTGAGAACCTTGTGAACTAATTGTATTTCCTTGTCGTTTCCCCTTTCTGCCTGCCACAGTGTGTGACAATTTGATGTCAAGAGTTTAAAACTCTGCCCCGAGAGCACGACGCCCGACGACGAGGCAACCGCAGGAGCACCGCACTCCACTCCGTCACCATCATCGTCACTCGTCATTGTCATCGTCATCGTCATCACCATTCTCCAATATCCATTCTCCAATTTCCATACCACAGAAAGTCATCATTTGCTTCATATACGCGGTCCAGGAAGCACTTATCACACAGTAGACTTTTAGTCCCAAGTCCAGGATGGGCGACTATCATGAGTTTACGGATCAGTACAAGGTGCCAGTGATAGCCAAGCTGCTACACGCATTGCCACACTACAACATCACGTTCCATAAGATCAACAGCACGTTTCGGCCCAATGATGAGATTTATTTGGAGGTATGTAGAACCGATGGGGTCTTTGAAAATCCAAGTGACTTTCTTGAAAATCATCTCCTAACATAATGACAAAACAAAACAAGAATATTGTCCTATGCCTATAAGAGTAATTAGGGCATATGTACTTCAAAATACATTCAATCACTTTTACCACTATTTTGTTTTTTTCATCTACGGTTTTGTCAATCTGAGAGATTTTAACTACACACTTAATTTCAACAATTCATATTAAAGTTTATTTCAAAATGCTGAACAAGTAAATTTATTTGTATTTATGGAATTTAAACGAATATTCAAATTCAATTATTAGCATTCATTTGGTCTGGTTCATAATCCCTTACGTGACGAAAATGTGTTTCTTTTTCCCCCTTTCTGAAAAACTAAAAACATTTAGAATTCAATAAGTATTTGATTAATATTTTCCTGGTTATTTCCCCAATTCTTCCACTCTGGGATTGAAAATGGCTTTTTGAAGAGCCTTTTGATAAATTTTAAACCTAATAAATTCATTAAATCGAAGATAAATATGCATGGTAATTCCTACATTTATCTCTTATCCATTAAATAATACCAGTCAAAAATATAACTTTACCTGGTTATTCCTTTAAGATTCTTTTAAATAATGTTAAATTGTAGTTTATGTCATGTCAATAAAAGTATTTCAAAAATGCATTCATTGTACAGTTATTAATTAATTGTGTTTTCTTCCTCTAATCTCGTCGTCTCGCTCCTCGATGTAGAGCTTGGGAATATTGGGATCGGTGCCGGCAGCGCTGCTTATTGTCTCGCTGCTAGGACTGCTCTTCTATTTGATGACCCGCTGTTGCGATCGAAAGCCGAGGCCAGCACACTCGATAACCAGCTTGAAGGTAGCCCTGTCCATCGTCACGGTGATGTGCTGTGCGGCAATTGGACTAGGTCTCTATGGAAATGATGATCTGCATAATGGACTGCTGGAAGTGCTGACAGCGGGACGAAAGGTGGACAATTTGGTGACAACGATTCGGAATCAGACGCATATATTAGAGAATACGCTAACCAATCGCATACGGCCGCAGTTGGTGGAGTTGGCAGACATCTTTGATCAACCGGTATCCAATCAGACGGCGCTCTCTAAGCTGTTTGTCTCGCTTAATATTGTGCAGGGTAACGTGACATTGGCCACGAATGCTGCCAGCGATATCCGACGACCTTTGATGGGCATCTCGATGACACACTTCCTTACTGTGAGTAGATCCTTCTCTTGCTATCAATTCACTGTCATGGTTTCCGTTTTTTTCGCACAGCGCGGCGATCAATGGGAGCTCATTCGCTGGCCAGGCACGGTGGCAACTCTGGCCCTGTTGCTCGTCCTCTGCGCTGTGTTGCTCGTAGGCGTGGCACGTCACTCCCGCTGCGCCTTGATATTATTCAGTGTGTGCGGCCTATTAGCCGTAACCGGCTCCTGGTTGATGTCCGGCCTGTATCTTTCCTCGTCGGTAGCTGTGGGAGATTTGTGCATTAGCCCAGCTGATTTTCTAGTCTCTACTGCACCTAGGGATCTACCCACCAATGTCCTGCTGCACTATACCCAATGCGAGCCAGGACACACCAATCCCTTTACACAACGACTCCGCGAATCACAGAATTCCCTTAACAATGCTCGCAGCGCCATGGCGACCGTAATGAAGATCTCCCTAGTGCTCTTTAAAAGCTCGGGCCTCCAACCGAAATTGGGTGCGGTGAATGCGGATTTGAATAGCAGTGAAAGGTTGTTGACCCAATTGACCGCGTTGGTCGATTGCAAAGCAGTCCATCATAACTTTTTGGCTGCGGCGCGAGGCCTTTGTGAGGGGGGACTTCTTGGCCTGGTCCTGATGCTGATAGCCAGCTTTATAGCTGCAATATTGCTGACAATTATGGTGTGGGTCGATTCACATACCTGGATCTATATACGCAAGCGTAATGATTACGCCCAGGTGGATGAACCATCGTATATATCACATCCGGCACCACAGAACCATCAGCAAATGATGAATGCGGCACGCACGTTGCCGCGCAACCATAACGGGTAGGTGTTAATTGATCCCTAGACTGATCCCATTGCAGCTTTTGGATACCCCACCTCTAATTGCAGGCACTTCAGTCCCCCAGTGATCAGTGGCTCCCACACTTTGCAGCATCCCAACAAGCGGCAGCAGCACGAGATGATGGCACACGCTCACATCCAACAGAACATGCGGGCAATGGGCACCCATACTCTAGGTCGACTGCCGTCGCATAATCACAGCCCCACCCATATGACTGGTAAGTCCAATCTCCGACAGAAATCCAGCACAATCACTACCACCATCAAACACATACACCACAATGCCATCACAAGCACTATTAGCATCTCTAGCACTATCCCATCACATCACATTCCCTCCTTACAGTCTATTACTTTCTTTCTCTATACATATTTTTTCACTATCTTTCTCTACGTCTTTGGATATACTTAAGCTAGATATGAGCCTCCTGTTTTTGATTACGAAAGAGAAATTACAATAAATTAAATGTTTTCAAAGCTGTAAGCTGTAAGCGATACAGCTTTTTTTCATCCAGAAATCTGTTAAATAATTTGAGGAGTTAACATAGTATTCTCTCTCTTTTACAATGAAATTCTTATTTCTCCGAGGTCTATATATTCTATCTATATAATGCGGATTAGGCGAGATTATCTTGATTGGCTAAACGAAATATAGATTTAATCTTTAGTAAGCCAAAACAAGCATTTGTTATACAGCTAAAATGTATTTTTCTAGCCTTTTTCTATAGGATTAAAAGTTTCCGTCAAATAGTTCCTATTCCAAATGGGGGTTTCCCTGTAGTTTTTTTTTTCGCTTGCATTTCTCATGGGGCTCATTTTTATTCCATCGCCCGTTGATAATCATGTAAACGTCTCATCCGTTTCCGCATCCGTATCCGCATCCGAATCCTCATCCACCTTGCTAATTGTGTGTACATTTTAGGTCCCAATAACGGTAAATATGCAACCCTAAGCAAACAATGCAAAACTTTGGAAGCCAATGACTTTTACTGAAAATCGTCGCCAGCCGCCGCCGTCGCCGCCGCCGCAGCCGCTTCCTCCGTACCGCCGACGACGCAGGCCCAGGTGGCCCAGGCCCAGGCCCATGCCCATGCCCAGCAGCAGGCACAGCAGCAACAGCAGCAGCAACAACAATTGGGACCGCAGCCAATCTATTGCCATCATCCGCATCAGCATCCACACGCTCATCCCCATGCACATCCCCATTCGCACTCGGCTGCAGTCGCTGCCGCCGTACAGCACCAGCATGCCATTTATCACCAGCAACAGGCTCAGGCCCAGGCTCAACAATATGGAACATATACGACGGCAGCGGCGGCACATGCACATGCCCAGCAGCATCATTTGCCGCCGCCGGGTCAGAGTCAGATTTATCAACAGATTCCGGCACATTTGGCGGGTCAGTTGGCGCAGAATGGGAATCCACATTCAATTTATCAGCCTTTGGTGGCGGTTAGCCAGGGTTCCATTTATGTGTCCAATTTGGCGACTATGCGTCGCCAGAATAGCCAAGGTGGACCACAAATCCCTGCGCATCATCATCAGCCATCGGTGCAGACGCAACCGCCGCCAAATCCGCATCATTCGCAACAACAACCGAATCCACATCCGCATTCCCACCAGCAACAGCAGGTGTCGCAACAACCGCCGCCGCCGTCACAGCAACAACAGCAATTGCATCCGCATCCCCATCAATTAAAGTCACCGCAGCAACAGCAACAACAACAGCAGCTGCCACCGGAGACTGAAGTGGTGCCAATTAGCACCACCATGGATACGGGTATCTATGATCGCGATAAGCAGATTTACAAGTGCTCCACATTGCGGCAGGGTGGCAAATTTGATCCCAAATACAAGCCATCGATATTGAATTGCCCGCTGCCCGAGATACCCAAGGATGCGGAACAACCCAAAGTGGAATCCATTTATCAGCAACAGCAGCAGCATCATCATCAGACTCAAAATTACTCCAAGTAAGTTGAAGCACAAACTGATGCATTATCTCAATCCGATCTTTGCAGAACCTTGCAGCGGCCACCGATGAAGTTGCCGCCACAAATGAAGGCCATACCGCCACCACGCATTGGCACGCCCACCTCCCCACCGCCACCGGCGGCACAGCCCGCCCAGAATTTAAATCTGAGCCTAAATGATGCGCAAATGCAGAATGGTGGTGGCAATAACAATGACGATGCTGCACTGCCTCCGCCACCGATGGAGTCACAAACTCATTTGGGCAACACTGTAGATGCCACGCCACCCAAATCACGTGCCCAAACCGTTAACGGCAAGGCAGCCAATGGCCTTGCACTCCATAATGGTGGAGCAACTGCAGCAGCAACTGCTGTCGCTGGCGTTGTTATCGACGATGATGATGATTTGCCGCCTCCGCCGCCAGCGATAACCGATGAAAGCAATTATGCAGTAACTGAGCTGTAAGAGCGAGATAGAGAGAACCATTTACATTTGTTTAAGTGTGTTCCATGGCTTTTGAGTTTTGCATTTCGAATCCTAAGAAAACTTTCCCATGCAGCAAAAACAACAAGAAACAAATTAATCGACTTGCGACTTTTGTAAATATACAAACAAACCAAAAACAACAATGCATACAAATGCATGCATATTATACATACATACATAAATACACACACACACACACACAAGCATACACAAATGCATAGGCATGCAAATATTTACATGGTGTGGAAACATTCTTTTTGATAATAGCCATTTTTATGATCGCAACATTTTATGGTAACACTTTTAGCTGAACAGTAAGAAAACAACAACAACAACAACAAGAAGAAGAAGTATAACAGATAAAGCAGAATAACAAAGCTGAACAAACAAAAATAAGCTAAATAATTATGGGACAACATATTTGTATTATATAGCGTTATATAGATATTTATATATATAGTATATTATTGGGAGTGCATGTAGGCCGGAACTACTCCAAGACAAACAAAATATCGTAATATCTATCGTATTAGCCCAGACTCCTCCCCCCCACACCTTGCCCACCCACAACAGCAACAACAACAGCAAAGCATTTTAAAGCATACTTCGTATATACACAAACATACATACATATACCAAAATATATACAGAGATAAGCTAACGGGAGTAGAAGAATGGGGTTACGAGGGTAGTATGAACACTTTTTAGGCATTTGTCGAGTCAATTTTTTTCTGAATAAAAAAACATACAAAAGCACGGCAATGGAGAAAGAAAGAAAGAGACAGAGATAGAGATAGAGAGAGTTGGACGCAAGTGTGCATTTCAATTGAGGTGTACGATTTGTTGGTATTTTGGGTTGTGCGCCAGGTGATTAATACATGCATACATTTACATACATATGTGTACTTACATATGTGGTATGTATGTATGTATGTTCGCCTGGCACCGTCACCGGTTAGAAATTCAGTTCTGACCTTGCGATTTTATTGTATTTAATCGTAAACGTAAGCTTAACAAGAAATGCATTTATTACAAATTAAATTTAATTAAATTAAAACAAAGATGAAGCTAATTAAACTACAAATACTTAGCACATTCAGTGCATATACACATATACATGACATATACATATATACACAAATATATGTACATACTATATATATATATGTATGTAGCTATACAACTAACTGTATATTTAAAATAGCAGTAGCTAATCCAAAAACTAAAGCGTAGCATATACAAAATGAACTTCCCAAATGAATAAAAATATACCCCCAAATTCCCCTCCACAAATTCGTTTGGAGAGGGTGTGTAAACAGAATAGCAATATTAAAGAAATAAAAGTACTGCCCCCGCAATCGGCTGAGCCGAAGCGAACCCTAAAAACCAAAGCGAAAAGACCGAAAATTAAAAAAAAAAATCTACACAGTTATGGTATATAAATAGTGTACACATAAATCTATGTACTGGATATATACTGAATACATAAACTACGTATGGTCCTGCAAAAAATGATAACTACATAAGAGAGAAAAATGGTCGAACAATGAAATACTAATAATGAACAATTAACGATTTAACAATTATTTAGTTAGCTAGCGGAGTTGTTAGTGAATTTTAAAAGACCAGTGTGACCAGAGACCATTCTACTAAAAAAAAGTCGCTCGAAAAACTGCCCACACACACACAAACACACAGACAGATAGAGATTATAACAGTAAAGCTAACGATTTAATAGTAGACCTACTACTGTACACTATATAGAGCACATCGGAATGATAAATTGTATATCTATATAAACATATATACAAAATTGAGAACGAATTCGAAAACCGAAACAGTTTCGAATAATTTATTCGATAAAAATATACTTAAATGTTTAAGTAATAATACATATGTATAGAATCTGTAAAGTAATTTCAATGGAAAACGACCTAATCAAGTTTTTTTATTCGCTTATATACAATTAAAAACAAATACATAATGTTATTAATTATTGATAGATAAGTAAGTGAAGAATGAAAGGGCAGCCTCGAGCATCAAACCTCTTTTTTCTGGTACTAGCAAATAGCCGAAGATTCTAAGCGATCTCCAACTAGGCCTTAAAAGCGTACGAGTTGAACTACTTACAGCATTGAGGTTAGGTATGGTATGGTATGAAACGGAACAGAACGAAATGGAATGGAATCATAACATTAAAATGAACGAAGCTAATATATATATATATTTATATATATATATAAACACATAAATACATACATATACATATACTATAACACATTAGCTCGTAAATATATTTCTGTGTTAAATGTTGTCATCGTACGCGTTGTAGTTATTAAAGGGAAAAATGAAAAATATAATAAAAATACCATAAAAAAACGAACGAAACTTTTAGGAGCTGAGTAAAGTACGAGACATGGTAAGATCAAGTTGTACAACATATACTACTCATAGTGTATATGCAAAATATACTTACTTAGTTAAAGGCAATGTAAAGAAAGTAACAGCAGAGGAAGAATCTTAGACAAAAAACAGAAAACACACATAAAAAACTAAAGAAGTTCGAAGTTTTTGTAAGAAATTAACAAAAAGAAGAGATAACGTACTTTAGCATTCGGTTATTCGCTTTGCCAAGTTGCGTGTTGTAAAGATCGGATGGAAAGGAAGTAAGAGTTCAGTTCGGGTTCTCTAGCGATTGTACGATTGTATGGTATGGTTGGTATTTTATGCGCAACAAAGTAGAAACTACAACAAAAATGATTAAAAAAAAAAACAGAAATAAACAAGATAACAAAAAAAACGGCACAAAAACCCGACAAATTTCATTCAAGCAAAAAGCGGCAAACGTAAAAACGCTAAAAAAACGACAAATATTAATAAAATAAAATAAAATTATAAAATTCAATTACATTAAGAGGTTTTTTATTCCTCATCGAAATGGGTTTGGGATGCAATAACACAAAATATATTAATATTGCAGGCTTTTATAACCTGTAAATGCGTGGAAAATGTGATTAAGAGTAAGTATCCTTGTCAACAACCATTCAATTTTTTTAATAAAGCTTTTCGGATCGGATTTCATTAAAATTGCTTAAAAACAGGAAAGTTATACACACCAAAATTTACGCAGTGCTGACAACAAGCAGTTATTTTAACTGCTTGCAAGCAGTGCTTTCCAATGCATCAAAGACCTCGAACACAGAATTTTTCATTGAAAATGAGCAGTCCAGCAATATGCTAGTCTATCTCTTTCGCTCTTAACATACATAAATGAAATCATGAAAATTCATAAATAATAGTAAATACAATTAATTGATGTTCATTATCATTGTGCACATTTTCAGCAGCATACTTTATTTCAACTTGTATAATAAATATATTTATCAATTTATATAAATATTTTGTTAAATTTTATATTTTATTTATATATATACATAAAAGTATATATGTTTGCTTTAGTTTTTGTTATTTTATCCTGTGGTTTTTTGTTTTTGTTTAAGTATATGCTTGTATTGTATGCTTTTGCATTTCACTTAGCGCCTAAACAAAATTAGATTAGAGTAGTGCAAATTATTGCTAGAGTTAATTGCGTTTTTCAATGATTCAGTTATAGGTACTTGCATAATAATAATAAAGATAAAAGAAAGGACATTGGAATATTTTTTAACCATTTTTTTTAAAAATATATATCGAAAATAGAAAGCTCAGAGAACAACAACATCAACAATAATGTAGCACATAAACAATAATATTTATAAAAAAAAAAAAGTTGAAGGGAATACATCATAAGTTTATAAAAGATAATACAATAGATTGATTAAGAATATATATGTGTATATGTAGATATAAAAGCAAACGTGCAATATTTGGCAGGACACTCGATTGTTAGTCCGTTGAGGACTTTCCTTGTCGATCCTGCCCACATCTAAGATTTTTCTTTGGAATTATAGAATTGCATTTGGAGTTTTTTCTTCATTTTGTTATTAAAGTTTCTTGGTTATTTAAATATACTTAAGGTTTTATCGGGGGTCATAGAGATGGGGAAAGCAAGGGGCGTGTGGTTTTTATTTTTCTAAGCAGCCTGTCGTTGTCCTTCATAAGCAGAATACGCCTTGTGCGACATTTAATTATTGTTTATTGCACTATTGACCGCCACCAGCTCCGGCACTGACGATGATCCAGCGCTGCTCTGGCTAATGGTCCTGGCGTGATCCACATGGTTGCCAGTCACAGCATTTGTCGTTGTCGTTGTTGCCACTGTAGTTTGTTGCCCTCCAGTTGTAGCTGTTGTTGCTGCTGCTGCATCCGAAGCTGTTGTCGATTCAGCTGCTTCGCCAGTCACAGGCTCCACAGTGGGAAATACAGGTGGTGTCGTTGTTGATACCACAGGTGTCTGTATCATGGGCGTTGGTGGCGAACGATTTGCCGGCAGCTGATGAGATGTTTCTCCCGACATTTGCATGTGATATCTGAAAGAAATGAGAAGCGTTGGGCAGGCGACAAGAATTAAAGAATAGAAAGATAAATTTACTTGTAAATATTTTCTGTACTCTCGACAACACCTTGGGTCAAGTTAAGGCTGCGCCCCTTGATGCCCGATTCCTTGGCAGGCGGTGACCACCAATTGAAGACACGTCCCACAACTGGCACATGGCGCAGTATTCCCTCCTGCCAGAGCTTCTCTTCCGACTCGCGCTGCAGTCCGCTGTGGCTGCCTCAATGCCCTGGACAAGATCAACAAGACATTAACCATAACAGGAGTAACAACCGCTCAATCAATCTTTAAATTAATTGCAATCATTTGCTTAAATTGATTGCAAGTTTTAATTTTTGCAATCAAATCGGTAATGCAATTATTGATTGCTAAATATTCAGAAACTTAATCATATAAATTATACATATTGTATAAATTAAATAGTATTAAGTATTTTTCTTCAATAATAATGATTAATTTTGAGAAATTTTATAAAAATATTAAATTAATCATCATAAATACATAAGTATATGATTTTCGCTGTCTTACCTTCTTCACAATCTCGGACATGGTGTCCAAAACCCGTGAATTCTCCTGCACGCTTTTGCCAACGGTGACAACCAAATCGAGCAGTTCCTCCACCTCCGTCTCGTGGGTAACCATTCCAAAACGCACACAGATTAAACCATCGGTGCCCTCGCCCAGCGAGAAGGCATTGTCCGTTGACTTAAGAGCCTCCACCAGATCAATGTTGAGCTTATTCAGCTCGGTTTTGGCCTGATCCGTTAGCAGTGATTCCCAGCCTTCAGGCACAAATCGCACACCGCCCATGCCCGCCCATTCTGGGAGTGGCACCAGCCTCAGCACCTCGCTCCGATCAACCAAATGTATAAAGCGCGCCTTGTGCTTGATCGTCGCCCGTAGTATATCCACATGCGCCTCTAAACTTTGCGCAAAACTCTCCAGATTTTCGGAGCTAGGCGGCTGTTCGCCCAATCCTAGCTCCAAGGGGCAGTAACGAATGCAACTGCCGTGCGTTGGATGCTCAATCACCTCAAAGTCAAACTAAAAAACAACAGATATCCATTTGAAATTAGAAAAGAAAGCTTTCTGACTCCTTTACAGGGTTCTGTATTCAATTTCGATCGATTGTTTCTATGAAAGTTAATTGACATAGTAGTCAGATTGTAACCAAATGCGATCAGCGTGTATAAGACAACATTAATTGATTACATACATAGTATTTTACTAACTCGAGGTCTTATTTATACAGAACACACAAAAGCACTTGTCAAAAAACAAGGAAGCAGGCTTGTTTCAACAGATTCCAGTCTCCATCATCAGTATTATTTTGCTGACTTAAACAGATCTCCAAGCTTTGTATCACTCTTGCTCCGTTAGAACCAGTAGTGTATTTAAAGGAACAAAATAATAAAATAGATGTAAAGCTGAATTTGACTTGTTACTGAGTTTCTTACTGTCGGTGAATGATCTTTATAAATTAGACCTCGAGTCAGCTAATACTCCATATTTAATAAATAAAAAATTAATATTTATAACAAGAAGTACCATTTTTGGAAATGTTTTATGTTCATTTGCAATCTAATAACTAGTTGGGGAGTTGTAAAAATAACTCCAAACACAATAAAGTTTGTCAGATTTAATTTTCGAAAGATCGAATCTGATTTGGGTGATTGTAACAAAACTATTACCAGAAGCAAACAGACGGACCTCTACAAAAATTTAAAAACCTCTGCAAAGGTATAATAAATGAGAATCTGTATGGTTTACTTACATTGGGACAATCCCGTTGTAGGATCTGGCCGAGCCAAGAGTTTAGACGATCAAAATACGAGGCATTGTTAACTTTCTCCAAAGGCTTGAGCCCAGTTTCGGCAGTGGATTCCACGGCTCCAGAACTAATTGGAATGGTTGTGCTGCCATCGAATTGATAAACCACAACGGGAGCAGCTGCATCAAACAAGGCGTTCACATCAAAGGCGCTGTTTATAATGTCCGACAAAGCGACGCCCGTTTGAGCCCCAGGCGTATGACTCTAAATGGTTCAAGGATGAAAAGATTAGAGAGTGGAATTAGTTAGAATTGTCAAGACACAAAAGGATTTAAGTTTTGAGAGTAATATCATGAAAGATGCAAATGGGAAAACAATAATAAAAGATTTAAAACTGGGTTGGGTTACAAAAGGGATTAAGTTTTAAGTGGAATGTGAAAATTATAATATATCGAGCCTTAACCAAAAGTTTTCTTTTAATTTTTTAAAAACATTTTAAGGGGCTGTCTTTTTTAAGTATTATATAAATAATATATACATACATTAAAGATGTTTTCTTTAAAGAAATATGGGTTACATTATTTTAAGAGTGGGATCGGATCGAGGATAAATATAAATTAAAGTGTCACTCAAATTTAAAGAGAATAGAAATGAAGAATAGAAGCCTTCAAATGATTTTTAAATCAAATTTCTTTAAAAGTTGAACTGTAGTCATTTACGATAAGGGCTCGATATTTTAGAAGAAATAGGTCACATTACCAGCACACGAATCCCCTCGCATTTGGAGGCGATCTCGAAGAGAATACTGCATGTCTGGAATGCCACGTGCAATCGCTCGGCAATTGCCTTTTTGCCGAGCGCCTGCAGGCTGGTCCACAGCGAGAGGGCGTTCAATCGCCTGGAGAGGATTGGATCCGATTCGAAGGCACTCAGTGCGCTATTCTGTAGCGGACGATGCAACAGGACAATGGGCAGACTAGGCACGCCCAGCCAGCTCCCCAAATTAAGGGCCATCGAATACGGGACATCAGGCGGACGTTGCTTCCCGGATGCTGGGCACATGCGAGGGCGGCCAAG
>JAWNND010001049.1:0-20662 GCA_035043265.1 Drosophila testacea | reverse complement strand
CTTTTTTTGCAAATGTGGCCGATTTTTCGAAATTTCTTCCTTTAGCTTGTCTAATAATGATGCGTAGTATGCTCCTGTTATAGTTTTTCCTTTTTCAAGATAGTCTATAAAAATAATTCCATGGCTGTCCCAAAAAACACTCGCCATCACTTTCCCAGCCGAATACACAGCTTTAGGTTTTTTTGGGGCCGGCTCCCCCTTTTCAATCCACTGTGTAGATTGGATTTTTGTTTCGGGCGTATAATGATGAATCCAAGTTTCGTCTACAGTGATCAATCGGCGCCAAAACTCGGTCTTATTGCTTTTTAACTGAGCTAACAGAGCGCTAGAAATGTTCATGCGCGCACGTTTGTGGTCTAGCGTAAGCAAACGCGGCACCCAACGCGCGGACAGCTTTCTCATGCCCAAATCTTGGTTTAATATGTGACAAACACGCTCTTTTGACATCTTCATAATCTCAGCTATTTCTCTAACTTTAATCTTCATAATCTCAGCTATTTCTCTAACTTTAATCCCCAGCTGCCCAAAATTTTACGGTGGTAAACGATGGTGCAGAGTCACCATAAACAGAGTCCAACTCATCTTTGATTTGTGAAGGCGTATTGCCTTTCAAAAATAAAAATTTAATTACAGCTCGATATTCAATTTTTTCCATTTTGGGGGAATCACCGAAATACACTCACAAAAACGACTGTCAACAGATAATGGTGCAAGATAAATTTCTAAAATTTTGGCGAGTAGCTATTATAATATGCACAATTTGAAGTAGAAACTTTTTTTTTACTTGTGCCGCTAGCTTCACGTTGAGGTCGGTTATTTATCAGACAGCCCTCGTATATTCACTTTAATACTTGACTTCTTTTCTTCACTTGTAGCTAACTATTGAATTGTTAATTACATGGTAACTTAGGCAGTACTTCTAAGAAGAGAGGAAAGTGCGGCGTGTGATGAAAAGTGCGCCTAAGCGCGCGCCAGTGATGCCGATTAAGCAGTTATGATTTAGCGGCATAAACAGTGCGTTTTGTTGAGATAACTCAAAGAACAACAAAGCTCTTCATAAAAAAATTTATTTGCATCTGATCGTTCCTATGGCAGCTATATGATATAGTCATTCGATTTTGACCAAAATTTCTGAGTATTTAAAACATAGTAAAAGATTTGAACTTTGACCTTTGACACCGAACTTTAACCGGCGGAATTTGGTCAAACGCCATGTACTTGGCGGATATCTCACCTGTTGCGTGCCAATTTCAGCCCTGTAGCTTTTCCCATTTCGGCTCAACGTTGATGACTTAGTCAGTTTATCAATTAGGACATAGAGTTTTATTTAATAACGCCTTCTATTGCCGGTTGCTTACTTTAATTTTTTTAACAACCCTAATATACCCGCACAGGATATAATACAATAAGCATTTAAATTATCTGATTCGATACATCATCCACAGTACATAATCCGGACAACTATACTGTTAATGTAACCATCCCGACGTTATTGAACTTCTAGAAGTCATCAAGTGCGGAAAATAATCATACTTTGTTTTTTGGATAACGGTTACCATTTAAGTTTTATTCCCTGGTTAATATACATATTTATATATTTTATTACATTTTCTATGTTTTAATGAAGGTAAAATTTAAAGCAAATGCCTTACATCTAAAAGTTAATATTTGTTCAGTTTAACATTTCTCTAGAGCTTTGTATCCAGTCGAACTGTATCCAGGAATGACCTTATGTGATCTTAAAACAAAATGGGCGTACAAATTCTCAAATAAAATAAAACTCAAGGAATGGACATAAGTACATACATATGTTGTTGATAACAAATGTGGAATACTTATATTTTAACATTTCTCAAATACAAAAACTCGTGATAAGCAAATGTTCGGCATAATTAAAAAAAACTGGAAATAGTTAATTTTTTCGTTCAAACAAATCCAAAGTTTTTGGATTTAATGGCCATCAGCATTTTACTACGTAAAATTGATTTGCTTGAATATAAGGGAATATAAAGCCGAGAAATACAAGTATTTGCAGTAGGAAGATGGGAATCATCTGCAGGTCGTATTGTAACAGACGGTAGAGGTTGAAAACCTTACTCCGAAGCTGGTAATGCTGGTGATCCAGTCCAGAAATACACCTAAAATACATGCGTTATTTAAAAGAATATAAAATACTAAGGAATGGTACTAACCAAATCCTGACGTTCTAACGTATTCATTTTTTCTACAATGCTCCAAAACCATCTTTTAAATTTTAAAAGTTTATCAGGTCCTTCACTGGACTCGTCATTAAAATTCGCGTAGGAAATTAATGTTGAAACATTGATATCGCCGACACCATTCAGAAGCAATCGTAGATCTTCGGCAGTTAAACTTTTCATGCAATTGTCTGGTAAAACGTCAAAAATGCCATCTTTTAAAGCCTGAGAATTTATAAGATGACAGAATATTCAGAAATAAAAAGAACTCTTAAACCTTACCTCGAGTGCTTTTTCTTGCGATTTAATAAGCCTATACTCAGTATAACGCCTTATATACTCAAATATATTACTTGAAGTAACGGGAACGTCGCGTCCTCCTGGGATCAACTCCCGGTTACCACAACCTTCCTCTTTCATCAAATCAATTCTTAATTATAGAAAAAAAAGTTGTTTAATTAATGTGAGAAGGTTGTGGAAAACGAGTACACTTACACAAAGCTGAGCTCCATTCGATTAATATTTTCTTCGCCCTCTTTTGTTGAAGCGTTTTGGATGATTTGTCTAAATGATTCATACAAAGCAGGATCAAAGAATGCCAGGTCATGAAATTTGATTTTTCGCCCTAGCATGTATTTTAATACATGTCTTTGAAGGAACAATGGAAGCAATTCATTTTGTAATAAGCAAAGTCCAATAAGCCTAATAAGATTACACACGGAGCATTTATTTAAAAATTCATGGTCTTTTAAAAATGATTTTTCTTACCTGCCAATATTTCTAAATGCGTTAATCCGTTCAAGGGACGCCAGCCCTTGTCGTGGAGTATAAAAGCCACGTTTACCCGGAGAGTAAAATAGTGGTTCAGTATCATCTTCAACAGGTTCAACAAGTCCAGATGGTGATTTTTTCTGTTGGCTTTGTGCATTTACTTCAGACTTTTGCTTGAATGAAATTATCTCAACGGCCTCATTAACCTTTTGTCTCAGTGTTTCATCTGATGACAGTACTGACAGAAGCTGAGGCGTAGGTATTTCCAGAAGCATACCTGTCACCTTCGATGCGTGCGTGGAGTTTATTGAGTGTATCTAATAAAAACATTAATTAAATACTTGCGGTATACTCTAATACAAATACAACATACCTTGGGATAAAGACGCTCTCCAAGCTGTTGTAGGTGGACAGACAAATGATCGTTTGAATTATCCGCAGAATTATCTAAATTAACGACCGAAAGCAAATGTCATTTATTGATAAATAAAAATAAATTTATTTTACTACCTGCATTGTTAACAGGGGTGTATGGTCTAGCATCGGCGTTTAGTGATTTTCGTTCACGAGCTGTGCGCCACAATATTTTGCTGCCAGTGCCACGCCTCTGCAATGTGGGCGGATCGCGACTTGAGCCAGATACGGTTCTACTGCGCAGTATGCTCGAAAACGGTACTCCATATTTACTTTGTGTACCTCCCACTTGCACTGAATCTAGAATGGGCAATTTTGCACTCGCTAGTAATGCTTCTGAAATGGAGGTATAGAAGCTACGCGCCACACCTGACCCTTCACCGGGCTCGTCTTTAAATGTCACTTTAACTCTGTTAAACCACTAACCAATGCATAACCTAGATGTGTCAAACAGCGATTTTCGTGTTACGTTTTTTTTTGCTGCTCATGGGTCCCAGATCTTCGGCAAATTTTACGAAGCTTGTAAGTCCCAGCCGAGCGAGAAACGAACATAGCAGAGCTTGCCGAGCAGAGTAGAACCGATTTACAACTTGATTGCATCAGTATCGTATCGACCTTACAGCAGAAGAGTAGTCTCAGCCTCGCTTGCTCTCTCATGTTTTTTTTTGCGGACAGACAAAAAAAATGCGCATTTATTTGGGGGTGGGTTTTTATGAAATCTGGCATACAGCGCGTTGCGTCGATCAGTAGTGAGGTTCATTTAAGAATCCCATGAAGCACATAGATTTTGATGGCGCACAGTGGTTCGCAGTGACTCTTTTCTGTACAAAAATAATGTCTGTCTGACCCTAACCGGTAACTTTCAACGTCAAAAATCAGCTGATTAGTGTATCTGAAAATATGAAGTGAGCAACGACTTTTGCCAGCAGTATATGCCTGAATGAGCTATTAATGCTAGCTTATATTGGTAAATGCATCTGCTCGACATGCATGATATCTCGCCAAAAATTTTTAAAATATATACATTATGTTTTTTGTATCTCGAATACACAAAAATATATGATGCATTAATTTAAATTATGTTATCTATACATACACATTAGAGAAATATTTTGTCGAGTCAGGCAATATTAAAATCAGATGACATTATTTTTGTATAGAAAAAAGTCACAGCGAACCACTGTGCGCCATCAAAAATCTATGTGTGCGTTCCCCCCCCCCCCCCCCCCCCCCCCCCCCCCCCCCCCCCCCCCCCCCCCCCCCCCAGATTTCTTAAATGAACCTCACTACTGGTCGACGCAACGCGATGTGGCCAGATTTCATAAAAACCCACCCCGAAATACATGCAATTTTGTCTGCATTTTGTCCGTCCGCAAAAAAACATGAGAGAGCTAAAGCGACACAGAGACTACTCTTCTGCTGTAAGGTCGAGACGCGACTGATGCAATCAAGTTGTAAATCGTTTCTCTCTGCTCGGCAATCTCTGCTATGCTCCGTTTCTCGCTCGAGCTGGGACTTACCCGCTTCGTAGAATTTGCCGAACATCTGGGACCCATGAGCAGCAAAAAAAGGCGTTAACACGAAAATCGCTGTTTGACACATCTATGTGATTCAGCGTTAGTGGTTAAACGTTATGGGTGGCTGAGCTCGACGATTGGCTGGGGGCCAAACTACGAACTGGGCATTTAATTCCTTAAATGTTTGGACTATTAAATGACTCTCGCGATTTCTTTCAAGCTTACAAAGCGCCAAATCACGCTGTTGTCCGTTGCGAATGTTTTCCATATGTCGCCTGAAGCGCATCTCCTTAACTGGAAAGCCTCTCAATTCTGGCAATCCTGAAGCCATGTTCCATGCCAACATCTTCCATAAAAAACTCTTCCGAAAAGATCAAGGGCGAGTTTCCAACGACTCAGTAGAAAGTTCCATGAAGGCAATTCAGAAGAACGGCTCTTATAAAAGAATGATCCACGAATAGGAAACATCATTACCTGGTTTGGACCATTTTCACGACTTTTATCACATTTATGTTGTTGGGTCAACTGAGATGCGGTAGCTGATTGATTTCTGAGCTCAGAAAAGTTTTTGTCATTTGATTCTAATTTCAGGCTGGATGCTCCAGCTCGAACGATTACGCTACGAACTGCAGATACTGTTAAGGAACCCTCTAAGGATGCCACATCCTCACTATCAGCACTACGTGTTTGACTTTTAGCTGGTGCAATAATAACTTCTGGCCGGGTAGGTTTTAAAAGATCTGCCGATATACTGGATCAGGCTGTATCATCGGCCATATGTTCGTCCTCCCCATCGATGTCATCATCAAGGTATTTATAACCTAGTTAGATAAAATTGTCAATAATAACCACACAAAGAATTCAGTACCTTATTAGCTTTCTATTACTAAAATTAATCTGAAACTCGGTAATAATTACAGTAACAAGCAAAACAATGAATCAAAATGTTTTATTGCAAGGTGGCATGACAAGGAGATAAAGATGCACTTTTAAAAGTCTACGGAGTCAAGCAGGGTGGGAAAGTTTTTCGTACAACTTTTTTTTTTTTTGTTTAGATGGTAATTAGAGCGAGAGTAATAAAGAGAGAGCTACCTGTCAGCTCATTTGCTGCCCTAGGAACAATCAGATGCAAATTAAAATGTTGTAAAGAGCTTTGTGGTTTTTTAATCGGGTAAGATTTAATGGTGTCCGACTTTCAAAATAAATTTGCGGTTTATGGAACTGTTACTCGCTCTTGCTTCTGTAATCCAAATGCAGCGAAAACTTTAAAACAGTGAGCAGTGGAAATGTAAATTCTCTATATATATATAAAGGGCCATTAATTTAAGTCCAATTGCAGGGAAAAATTGAATTTACATTTCCCGCTTTCTTATAATAAATGACATTAGGGCTGTGAGAAGTGTTCCCTATTTCCCTCCACACTTTTCCCCGAGATTTCAGCGGGCGTAGCGAGCCGGGGGTTGGCGACCGAAGCGAGCAGGGGCAAATCCCCTAGTAGGTGTATAAATTAAGGTATTATGTGAAGACAAAGGAGAGACGTCATCCATAAGTGTGTTAACAGACGACTTTGTACAGTAAAAAGTCACAGCGAACCACTGTGCGCCATCAAAATCTATGTGCTTCATAGATTTCCTAAATGAACCTTACTGCTGATCGACTCTATGCGCTGTAGACAGTTTTCATAAAAACCCACCCCCAAATACATGCGCATGTGTGTCTGGCCGCAAAGAAACATGAAAATCCAAGTTGCGCAGACGTCCAATAGAGCTCATTGTCGATTCGATACTGAACTTATCTTGAGGCTAGATGCTTTCTGTCTCCACGGTTATCTCGGCAGCACTCGTAGCTAGCTCGGCTGCGCTCGGCTGCGCTCGGCAAGCAAGCCGAAGGTCACTGGGACCCAGGGCCTACAAGTGAATTGTATCACGAAAACAGCAGTTTGACACATCTATGTATTCAATGGTTCGTGATAAAACTTTATATAATGTAGAGAATTTACATTTTCGCTGCTCGCTGTTTTAAAGATTTCGCTGCAAATGGATTATAGCAGCACGAGCGAGTAACAGTACCATATACAGCCAATTTATTTTGGAAGTCGCAACACCAATTATTGCACGACAATTATGTCTCAGCTATGTTTTGTGAAAAATTTTAGCTCGATATCTTCAGCCGTTTGGCTCACAGAGTGATGACTCAGTGAATCAATTAGGACAAAGACTTTTATATATGTATATAGATTAAAAATCATAACATAGTATCGAACACTTCTGTTCATCCAACTATTGTAGTTAGTAATGATGATGCCGGTCCATCATCAAACTTTCTTTTGTCTATCATATTTAACACATTTCCTCCGCCTTCTTTGCCTGTAGATACATTCAAATCTTCTTTTGCTAGAGACATATCATCTTTTAAATTGAATGTTCCGCCGGAATTATTCACAACAATTTGTTGTTAAAAATGTTGGCCAAATGGTTTGCTTATCAAAGAGTTTACTCCTCATAAAAGAAGTAGACCTACTGTCTCGTTACCAATAAATGTATCTACAGTTGAACCAATTGATCCATCGAATCTTTCAAAAATCTAAATTTTCCTTTTCTGTTAGCGTATCAAAATGTTAGAGGCCTTAAATCTAAATTAACTAATCTATATGTAAATAGTGTTTTTTTAGACTCAGTACTTTCAAAAAGTACAAATGGGTCTATTAAGTTTGTGCAAAAAAAAAATGTGCGTAACAGGCAGAAGGAGGCGTGGCAGACCCCATAAATATATATTCTTGATCAGCATCAACAGCCGAGTCGATAAAGCGATGTCCGTCTGTTTTGTGCAAAAAAAAAAAATGTGCGATGACCGTCTGTCTATCTGTCCCTTTTTGTGACGCCTAGATCCCAGAGACTATAAGAGCTAGAGACACCAAACTTGGCATGTACGTTCATCTATGTCTTCTATTGATCAAGTTTGTTTTAGATTTTTGCCACGCTCCCTCCGCCACCCTTTAATGCCAGTATCTTGATTTTTTGTGCACATAATATACACTTTTGTTCGAATCTGTCCTGAAAATTTCATCTTGATCGGACCATAAACGGACACTATACGGCTGTTTGAAATTTCGAGCATTTGAACACCTAGATCTCAGATACTAAGAGAGTTAGACACAAAACTTGGTAAGTAGGCTCATCTGTATTTGCCCAAATCAAGTTTGTCTTAGAATTAAGCCACGCCCAGTAACGGGCTCTCAAATTAAAAAAATTAATAAAAAATTGATAAAACATATTTCAAAGGCTAATCACAAGAGGAGGATTAATACTAGTGCCTTGAGTTTTTGATACATACATATGATAAACATATGAATCTGAATCTATCCTGAAAATGGCATCTCGATCGGTCAATAAACTCGGCAGTATGTTAATTAATCAACAAACAAAGTAAGTCACTTTGGCAACTGAGTCTATCTTGTCATGGCAGAGAAAAAGTGACAAAAGAAATAACATAAAATGATTAAATTATATATCGACCTAGATTTCAGCATTTCAACGTGATGCAATGGTTCACAATGTTGAGGGACTGCACTTTGTGTGATCAGTCTAAGTTAAAAGTTCAACTCCCGATTTCCTTTTTTTTTGCATTCTTTTTTTTTATTAATTATAGTGTTACAGCAAAAAAAAAACCCTGGGAAATGATCGTGATTTTCTGGTAGGACTTATCGAGTACAGCATAACTGCATACTTGTAATTTGAAGGACAACTCCAAAATCTGCATTTACCGCTAAAAAACCGAGTTTTGCTGTGTTTGGGTACTTAACACCGTGGAACTTAGTAAATTTTACATCAATTTTGAATTTAAATAGAAGAAGAATAGACCTTTCGATTGGTATATATATTGTTTAACCAAACTTGAGACATCTATGCGTAATTGCCTCCCAAACCTATTTGCTTTTCACTTTTTTCAACATTTTTCAACTTTGACAATGATTCTAAGCACTACTTTCTATAAACACCATACTACTTATGGAATGTTTTAGAAAAATTGTTTAGTTCTAAGTATAACCCAGGTTTAATTTTAAAAATCGGATGGTAATTGACCAAGATATTACACTTTTTATGTTACAAATTTGTTCAAAAATACATGTTCTAACCACTTAAAACAAATAAAAATTTGTTCAACTTATCTCTTTTTAGTTGGCATTATCAGTTTCTTGTTGAACTTACCAACAATATTCTGAACTCATTTTTAATCGGTCTTTTTTTTTAGAAAAATTTTTAAATTTCAGCCATTTTTTGTTGAAAACGTTCCTTTTGTTGTCATAAAAAGTGTAATATTTTATTCAATTACTATCCGATTTTTAAAATAACCTAAGTTATACTCAGAATTAAACAGTCATTTTAAAAAATTCCATAAATAGTATGGTGTTTATAGAAAATAGTGCATAAAACCATTGTCAAAGTTGAAAAATTTTGAAAAAAGTGAAGAGCAAATGAGTTTGGGAGGCAATTACGCATAGATGTCTCAAGTTTGGTCAAACAATATAGACACAAATCGAAAGGTCTATTCTCCTTCTATTTAAATCGGCTACAATATTTCAAATTGATGTACAATTCACTAAGTTACAAGCTGTTAAGTACCCATACATAGCAAAACTAGGTTTTTTAGCGGTAAATGCAGATTTTGGGGGTGTCCCCAAAATTCCAAGTATGCAGTATTGCTATACTCGATAAGCCCTACCAGAAAATTACTATCATTTCCCAGGGTTTTCAACTTGATTCCAAGTTGTATCAGTGCTATTGACTTAAATTAAAAAAGTGCGTTTAGCTACAGGGGAGCAAGCTAGACAGTATGAGATCCAGTACTTTTTAAGTGCAAATCGTTCACTATACATATGTAGATTGTTCTTCAATGTTGCGTACTACTCAATAAATGGCGCCACTACGAAGACATAGGTCGCTAGCGTCTCTTCTTCCTTTTGCCCGTAAAATTGTAAGTTGAATAACTTCCGCGTTTATCATCCGATTTGAATGAATGTTATAGTTCGGACAGGTTCGGATTTTAGTGTTTATTATATATACCAAAAATCAAGGCGCTAGTTTTAAAGGTTCTCTTGTAATTCGTTTTTAAAATTTTGTTTTTCAATTTCTAGGGGCGGAAGGGGGCGTGGCAAAAATCTAAAACAAACTTCATCAAATGCAAGATATAGATGAACCTACATGACGAATTTGGTGTTTCTAGCTCTTATAGTCTCTGAAATCTGGGAACACAAAAATCGGACAGACGGAGAGACAGACGGACATGGCTATATCGACTCGGCTGTTGATGCTGATCAAGAATATATATACTATATACGTCTGCCACGCATCCTTCTGCCTGTTACGCACTTTTTTTTTGGCACAAACTTAACAGACCCATTTGTACTTTTTTAAAGTACTGGGTCTAAAATACAGTGTATAAATGATTAGGAGACACATTAATTTTTTCGGAATCTGAAAAGATGTTTAAGATCGATTGTGACGTCCTCGAGAAATATTTCAAAGCGTAAGAGCATTAAAAAATTTAAATATATATACATTTTTTTTTTTGAACAAACTTAATATACCCCACAGGGTATAAAAAACGGTCAAATTTGGGGCGCCAAAGTTTGGATTCCCCTTCAGTGTCCTGTATTGCTTTTAAATTTTTATTTCAAACCGATCGTTCCTATGGCAGCTATACGATATAGTTGTCCGAATTGAACCAAATTTAGTAAGGATGTATGAGACTATATCAAACAGACAGTCTGTGAGTTTAATTGACATATCTTAAGAAACGAAAAAGTTTTTCATATTAAATTTTGATTTCTAACCGATAGTTCCTATGGCGGCTATATGATACAGTTGTCCGATTTGAACCAGATTTTGTGAGGATGTATGAAACAAATTTATAAATTAAATTATAGCGCAAGCAAACTTTGGCGCGCCAAAGTTTAGATACCCTTGCAATGCCCCGCGTAAGCCATAATATGTCTCGAACCGATCGTTTCTATGGCAGCTTTATGACATAGTTATCCGATCCGGGCGGTTCCGACATATATACTGCGTGCTGCTAAAAGACGGACCTGTACTAAGGTTCTTCAAGATAGCTTCAAGACTGAGAGATTAGTTTGTGTGGAAACAGACGGTTATGGCTTTTTTGGCTCAGCTCGTCGCCCTGATCAAGAATATATATACTTTATGGGGTTTGTGAGGCCTCCTTTAAAGCGTTACACATTTCGTGACAAAAAAGCTTAAAACTGTTGGCTAGTGCTATTGCTTCTAGCTATCAATATTTGAAATTAAGCAGAACTATAAGCTATGGGATTTTGGTGTGAGCACGAAGCGAATATTTTGTATTACAAAATTTTCCGTAGAAAGTGGCAAACAAAAACGGACCGTCTAAAAAGGAACTTAATAATTCTTATTGTAATTTGGAGAAATAAAATAAAAAAAATTTTTTTTTTATTAGTTGAACATATTTACCTTTAACTCCTTCATGCGACTTGGAATTTGAGCCTGTAGAATCGTCGTCCTTATAAGTGAACTTTCCCTCCATCGTTTCGAGACCTTCTGTATTTATTTCCGACACAGGTTGCTGCTCTGTATTAGTGTTTGCAGGCGTGTCGATCTTCATAAAATTTGAAAATCCCAAACGTGTGGGAGGTTGGTCAATGGAACCTTGATGGGAAATCTTGCGTTGGGTATTGGTTTTTAAAGCATTCAATGGTAGATTTGCAAATAGTTCTTGTCTCTTTGAGTTGGGTTGTAACAAGTGTGGTTTGTCAGCTAGTGGCATGGCCATGTCAAGAGGTAAATCGAAGCCATCGGGAGCCGAGCAGCCTAAACTTAATGTTGAGTCAGATCTAGTAAAGAATGCATACTTTCGCGTGTTAAAATTTGAACATAAGTTGCTCGAACACTGTCGGTCGATATTTGAATCCTCAATGTTACTTAATTCGTCGTCAGTATCATCGTTTTCGACGGAATTTGATAAATTGTTAGCACGGCCTGAAATTGTGTCGCTCTTGTCATAAAAGCTAGTATCGTTACGCATATAGAAGACGAACGCATCAAGAACATAAGCAATATGCCGCAAAGCAGTTATATCCAATACTGGCAGGGCATCCCGATGTTCTGATGTGTGTGCCCGCATTAATGAAAGACAATATGTGAAGAAATCTCGTCTAGAACTTGAACCTACAAAATGAATAAATATAATTGAATATAATTTATATGATATGATTTCTCTATATCTTACCAATCACATTAACTCCCATGGTAGTAGAAGTGGGAGTTGATGATTGGCTTGTAGTCGCTTGTTGGCTAAGATTAAGCGGGTGCAAGGGATGAGTTGGATCGGTGTAGTTCGCCAAATAAGCCCCAAATTTTAGCTGCGCCTCTGTTCCGTCCATTACTGTAAACATCCAATCCCATGTTGGTTTTAAACGCTTTTCAACAAACGCCTTTTACGATATACAAAATATATATATAATATTCAATCATATGGATTTACCTAAATTAAAATACTCACTTGGACCGAAACAGCTTCCTCAGCTTGAATTTTAAGGGAGGTTTCAATATCATTCATCATATTGTAAGACATAATACCTAAGAGCTCTGAAATTTGTCGAATGGTAATACCAAACGCTCGGCCCAAATTGCTTGCAGTTGTCGCCATTGTATAAGACTCTGCGGATGGTGTGTTGACAGCAGTACTGGCTGGCACAGTTGTTCGGCGCAATGCCATGGGGTCAATAAAAACCAGATTGGATCCAGTTGGTACACGAACCGATGGTCGAACATTATCGCGGTTTCTGATTGCCCATTGCATTGTTTGTGGAGTGAGATCATTGCGGGAGTTAGGGTTTATATTCCGACGCTCAAGTTGTTGATCATTGAAACTAAATTCGTCAGACTGATCATCCGATTCGTTATCTTCGGATCCGTCTTCCTCTTGAGCAGAGGAATCGCCAGATTCGTCTTCCAAAAATAAAACACCAATGTCTGTAATACAAGTACGATAAAATTGTATTGAATAATAAGTACTCATAAACTTCTATAACATGGCATACCACACCTCTTGAGGTATGGCATACCATACCTCCATAAGTTTAGACTTTATTTTATCAATGCTCGATGGAATTCAGCTCTGGGCTTAACGATGGCTATACAAACATGGTTATGAAATTCTGTTCAAAAAAATTAAATTTAAAAAGTACAAATAATGGGCAAGTTAGACTTGGCAAATAATACTTTTTGGAGAGATTTTTTCTATACCGTATATTAGACCAACTAAGACCCGGGAAATAAAGCACCAATCATTCATGCAGCCGCATGCACGCTTCAAACGGGTTACACCCATCTGGATCATAAAACCACTTATTTGGCGCCCAATCGACATGTCTTCTGGCATGTTGCATACGACCCTGCTTTTGTTTTAATGTTACAAATGGCTTCTCCTTTATAATACGCCCGAGGTGAACAGCCTCAATGCGCAAAGGTCCTTTTTGATATTAGTAAACCTAATCTTCCTGTCACGCTTTCACACGTTTTATGTGGTCTATTATGTACAGGAATATATAAAGTTGTATTTTTTTATTAAATAGTTGATTTCATTAAATACCATTAAATATCATTGGTATGCAATCGCCTGATACGACCTCCTCAAGGCTTGAGTGCAGCTTTTGCCCCTAGCTATGATTGAGGATATTCTAGGTATCAACATTTATTTGAAATTGGTCAAAATAAGGAAAACAAATTATAACTAACTCAAATGTTTAGGAACTTTTGTGATATTTAGAGCTTTCAACACAATAATTGCAAACATTTTAGAACTGCAAAAACAAATGAATTTGCATAAAGTTCGTAGAAAAAAAATGTATTAAACTACATACAATGGAGCAAGCTCGACAGTAGGAGACCCTTTATGTTACTTATGGGATAGATTTTTTTTGATTTTGGATTTCTGCTGGCTGAGGGGGGCGTGGCAAAATTCTAAAACCAACTTGATCAATGCAAGATAGAGATGATCGAACAGCTTCGGTCAAAATAATAGTAGTGCCCGTATGTATTTTAGAGATTTTGATTTCTGACTTTGTCAGAATATAGTGTTGGATAAGCTTCTTTGGAAATGTACCGTTAGGATTTAAAAGCTATTTCATTTTTCAGTTTCTTCCCAATTTCGTTATCCCCGCCAAATTTTCTTGGGTCAAAATAATAGTAGTGGGTGCATTCAACTTTTTTTAAAGTGGGGAAAAAAAAAGTCTAAGTAAGAAATTTACTTGATTTGGTATTAATTAACATAGCTTAATTATTAACAATACATTTTATAAAGTTTTATTTGTTAAGACTAGTTACAATAGGGCGTGGCTAACATTGCACTCATAGAATTCTTGCCCTTATTAAGAAGTTGATTTCTGTAGGAAAAAAATACACAAAAGGGCAAAGTTTGATAAAAAGGCTCGCTAACCATGATCAGAAGCGCCATAGAAGAGCTCGCAAAAAATGATCAAGGTGAAACCCCTCTCACCATGTCCAAAAGATTAGTGACAAAAGTGTGAGGCATTCGAAGCGCGACACGTTTTCTCCCGTCACTCTTATAAAAAATGACTTGGGTATGGACTAAAATGTGACACTCATTCGTAGATATATGCGGAAAAATAATTTGGTGGCAAAAAGCCCGAGAAAATTTCCTTTATAAAAATAAATGCATGTCCAAACCGATTAAGGTATGCCAATAAACATGGGAATTGGTACCTTTAGATGTCAGGGATCATATTGTTTTCGATTAAGTCCAAAATTGTTTTGTTTTGTGGTCGGGGACCCCGACAATATGTAAGGCCCAGGTCTACCTGCAAGTCTGTTTAACACTGTGGTTCGAGCATAATGATCTGGGTATGTTTTTCATACTGAGGTGTCAGACCTTGTGTGGATCAAAACTATTAGCGAAATGCCCGAATATGTGAAAATGATGCAGGATATTTTTGCTACCAAATGCTTCTGATGATATGATGTTAATTTGGGGGTTCTAACAGGATACCCGCAAAACTGTCAAAAAATGGTTTAAATCGAATAAATTTGTTGTAATAGCAATTCAATGTCAAGAGGAATGTTGCCAAGCAACGGTACCTCAATATAAAGGCTTCGCAAAAAAATCTTAAATTTATTAATTACACCAGTTTACAGCCATTTCGCCTTACAGACCTTACTATTTTTCCCGTATAGATTTTGACCTCCAAAACATGAAAAAATCTTAAAAATTTTTCTATATAGTAGTTTTTGATATTTCTTTTTTAATTTTTTTATAGGTGACTCAGCTTATTTGAGTATAAAACGTAAACGCAATTGCCGTTTTCAACAAAATTAGGCTTTAGCTTAAGCTAATGAAATGTTCAAAAATGTTCCATTCAAAGTTTTGAAATCAGCTCGATCTTTATAATTTTAAAACCTCTTAAAGCTGAAAAAAAAACACAATAAGGGGTACAAACAAAAATTTAAAAATAAAATTAACTCCATAGTTAAGCAACCGATTTTTATGAACGATGGCTTGTTTTACTCGGGAAAGTCCAATATCTATGCCCACATTATTTTTTAAATTTATTTTTGCGATTAATATACTTTTTGAATTTTTGTTTGTACTCCTTATTGTGTTTTTTCGGAAAAAAAAAAAAATTAAATTTTTCAATTTTAAGAGGTTTTAACATTATAAAGATCGAGCTGATTTCAAAACCTTGAAATTTTGAACATTTCATTAGCTTTAGTTAAAGTCTAACTTTGTTGAAAACGGTGATCGCGTTTACGTTTTATACTCGAATAAGCTGAGTCACCTATGAAAAAATTAAAAAAAAAAAAAATATGTCAAAAACTACTCCATAGAAAAATTTAAGTTTTATTTAAATTTTCGTGTTTAGGAGGTCAAAATCTATACGGGAAAAATACTAAGGTCTGAAAACCAGACACAAATAATTCATTTGTAAACTAGTGTTATTGAGTCCCTTCTACGAATCTAAACTTTTATAATAAAAAAAGTAAATTTAAGTTCGCTTTCATCTTTTAAATATTTGAATATGTCCATTACTACTATTATTTTGACGGCCCATTTTTCGTGCTTTAACGAAATAAATATTCCCGTCTATAAAATTAACTGTAAACTAATTTTGATTTTTCTGATCAATAAAAAATATAAACATGTTCTATTAATAAATAAATAATTAATAAAAATAAATAAAAAATAATTTCGTAAAATTCAAAGTCGTTTTATTTTCAGAAGTTTGATTCACTTTACAAGCACTACTATTTTTGTATATGTCAAATTTGGCTCTTATAGCTCTGAGATTTAGATGTTCAAAAAAGGGACAGACAGACATGGCTATGTCGACTCGGCTGTTGTTGCTGATCAAGAACATACATACTTTATGGGGTCTGCCAAGCCTCCTTCTGCCTGTTATGAACTTTTTTTTTGCAAAAACTTAGTAAAAAATACATAACCTGTGAGTTTGGTTGAGATAGCTCTAAAAACAACAAAGCTCTTCATACAAAAGTTTAATTTGCATCCGATTGTTCCTATAGCAGCTTTATGATATAGTCATCCGGTCTTGACCAAATTTTAGGATGTAGCATATGGTACTATATACATAACCTGTGAGTGTGGTTTTGATAGCTCAAAAAACAAAGCAATACTAATTCATTTTGACCTGCAGCTGCAGCGTGATGTCTCAGTGAATCAGGACAAAGAGATTTAGATATATAGATTTACAATTGCTTGTCTCAATTACGATTTTAGTTACAGGATACAATTTAAAATAAATTAATTTACCAGTTTCTGAACCAACTGCGGCACCAGTTTGAACACTTCGTTGAGTATCTTGATTGCTTTGGTTGTCATCCGAGTCTGATTCGGTTTCGGCATCATTAAACGTGAAATCATTATCACTTTCATCATCTTGCATTCCTTCTTCATTTCGCTGGTTCTCTATTAAGTCATCATCATGACTACTTAAATTGTTGTCTCGATTGGGAATCTCTTCCGACTCTGAAGGGTCTCTAAGGGCTTAAATTTTTAAACAAAAATAAAAGCAATCAAAAATGTTAATGAATATTTTTGTACTCACTGTCCATGGCAACTACATCATAATTTTGTTGTACACTGAAGCTAGAATTCTGAATATTGATTGCATCTTGTACTATTTGCTCGGAAGTGGCCTCAACATTTGACGGCGCTAATGGCTCTACGCTGAACAAATCATCAGAGTTCTTAAAAATGTTATAAAATCAACAGGTAAGAAAATATTTATGAGCCTAAACTTAATTAATTACTCACATCCAGGTTAGATGAAGACATGGCAAACGGAGCTGTGGGTCGCACTACTCCCAGTCTTACTGGTGCAATTAAGGCCTCAGATACCTCACATAGTTCCTCAATAGAAATTTTATGCAGTGTTTGAAAGACTTTTACACAACTTTGAACGTACTTATTGCATAAAGTGTGATTTTTGCGTTTCTCCGGGTTCGGCTGTTTCTCTAAATTAAATATGACAAATACACGAGCTACCGACCGTACAAAACGTCTAGCAACTTCCTCGGCCTCTTTAAAGCGATCTTCAATTGCAAAATTTTGTAGCTCGCGCACCAAAGTCAGGAGCAGTGTGTCTAGATGATCGCTTGTACATTTTACTATTAAATTATGTGTAAACTTATCAAGCAGTGTAGATCCATGCTGAGATTGTATAAAAACATTAAAACTTTCAAAGTGAGCGCCCTCACTAGTATTGCCATATACAGTTTGCAAGTTAGGCTCATTCCTTTCGGCGCCGCTCATTATCATTGAACGCACAGCTTGCCAATCAATTAAAAGGCGCTCAAGTGCTTTTCTAGCAAATTTTGGTGGCTCGAGATCATGATCTGGCATATCATTGTCGATGTCTAGTGAAGAAGATTTCCGGTTGGTTATAACTGTATTATTTCCATTTGAACTACCAGTATTATTACCAACATTGCGTACTCTCACGTTAAACCTATATTGCCGTTGCTCCACTATCTGTCGACCAACAGTTTGGATGAGAAATAGCAATATAGATTCACCCTTTGAGTTGAATTTTGTGACCAAATCAGTACAAGAGACAAGTTTGCAGAGCAAAGTAAAACGCTTTGTAAGATTTCCAGCAATCAAAGCTTTACATTTGCATTTCTCGTTTAAGTTTACAAGCATGACCTTTATGGCACACTCGTGCGCATTCGGTGCAGCAGCATAGGGATCCAGTAAGTCCGCATGTTTTACACTCAAAAATATTTTGATTTATGTGATCCGCGCCTGTCCATGTAAATGAACATGTGTCATTAAAACAAATAACATGTAAAGGTGATTGATCAGCTGGTGAACCACTGGGGAAAATCATGGCGTCTTTAAGCTGCATGTCTTGATCAGAAACTGTAAGAATTGTATTCAAAAGTATAATTCCAGCTTCGTATGCGCGACACGAAACTGACAACATGAATGCAGTCTGACCTTGAGCATCCTTGGCGCTTAGCATCTGATACAAATAAGGACGCATTGCAACACTTGTACACATATGCTGTAGAATCAGAATAGCGTGTTCCCGCCGTTGTAGTACATCAAATGTATAATTTGGATTACCCATTTTGCTACTTGGTACATTAATGCCTTGGGACGTTGAGGCCAATATTTTCGAGACATCATCATCAACAACATCACCTCCTGCTGCTGTGGTACTAAGGTTGCTAGCAGTTCCTGATTCCACAGCCCAAAGCAAGGGAATATACGCGTGGTCTTCACCAGCACTGGTCGATGGCTGATGGTTTTGCTCCGACTGTTCAGTGCTGATGAGTCGATGCATCATGTCACGCAAACTAATCCGATTTTCCCTAGTTATCGATGCAGAAGTTGAAGAATTGATGCCAGCAGAGACCGTGGCAAAGCTGGCATTCTCGTTAAAGTTGCCGCCATTGCCAGTAAAAGCGCTGCTATACGACAACGATGATCCCGGTCCTGTACGCGGCAATGAAACTCCTCCGGAAACAAGTGTTTTCTTTTCTAAACTAGTGCTAGCCAAATCTGGTGAATGTTGTGAATCCTTGTTAGATGTTGGTGCACACATTATAACAGATGCATGAAATATGTTCCTGTTACCATCGCATCGCTCGTCAACAACAGCAATAGTCTCTTTGAGATCTTCTTGCTCAAGACGCTTTAGAACAGCAATGCAGTTCTTAATATCACACCGCAGTATATGTGGCATCAGCTTTTGAGATATAAAAAGCAGTGCAGTCATACAGACCTTTGACTTTAGATTGTTACAAGTTGCAGACGGCGGAAGCGATATAGTTGCCATGGTTATTGATTTAACTGGTGGCAAATCGAACCACTGAGGGTCTTTTATGGAGCCAATACAATCCTTAGCCAGTGGATAAAGTGCGCCGTTTCCATCCCTCAGCACAATCGTACTGCTGTTACCGTTGCAATCATTTTTACAAACCATTGTAATGTTGTTTGCCGATGCGCCAATAAAAGACGTACAGTCTGTGGGAAATTGACAGTTTTGTTCTTGTTTACTGTTGTATAAATTATATAGGCTGTATTGGATTTTTCCAAACACTTTTCTGATTGTATGAATTCCACGCGTATCTACTGCTATAGTTAGAAGTTGTGCACTTGATAGATCTACGCCAATGTTTATTTTCTTAGGTTGCTTTTGAAGCCAATCTGGGCCACGTGACGACACGGCTGAGCGAAAGATTTGGACATCTTCACGTCGCAATAGTCGACACAATTGCCAATCATCCTCTTTCCCTTCATCTTTAGTTGCTAATCCCGTAACGTTACTAACGCAATTTAATGATGGAAAACGGACTGCAACATAGTCTCCATCAACTTTGAGGACTTTTCCTATCGGCCCAACTTTGTCCTCCACAAACACAACGTCTTTCAGTTGCCATAACTCCTCGTCTTTTCTACCTTCATGGCAATTGTTGCTATCATCTTTAGTTGTCATTCTTTTGGTGCGTTTATGAGAGGTAACACTGCCTGTGTCGCTGCAAGTACTAGACGCAGGTGACGGTGGTGGTGGCATGTCGATACGGTCATTTGATTCCTTGCTTGTTGAGCTAGTTTGCCCACTCTTATTTGAAGTTGTCGCTTGCACAGGTGGTGTCTTTGAGATATCTTTGTCAGCAATACCTCCATGAGTATTGGATATCGTCACCGTAACCTGACATTTATCTGACCCTAAATTTGAACCGATATTTAGAATTTTCATTCGACAAACGTCAGAAAAATCCCACACAGAGTTTAATAACTGTCCAACTTTAGGGACACCATTTGTACAAGTAAACCCAATTGATCCTGTCTGGTAAATAGGACATTTCTTCATAATCACTTGCGATCCTACGGTTATATCTGCCACAACCGTTTTGAATGGTTTTTTTGTCTTTGTTCGAAACTTATCCCATAAATATCGGCGTTGATCGAAAGGTAATACACCCCACCAAAAAACATTGTTATTTTCGGTTCTTACTGCGGTGTATAGAGAGCAAACATGAATTGTTGAAATGTGATCGATATTGAACTCATTGAAAGCTGTTGCGACATGCTCTAATTTTGCTCCTAGATATCCCAGCATTTCGTCCATCCAAGTGGCAACACGATTTGATTCAGTTACTACGGAACATCTTATGAAATTTGCTGAGATAAGTTCCACCTTTTCAGTAATGTTAAGAGCCACTGTCTTGGGATGATACACATTTT
>JAWNND010001048.1:0-40386 GCA_035043265.1 Drosophila testacea | reverse complement strand
ATTCAAGTGGCTAATTTAGTGCTTTATTTCTTCCGTTGTTCAACGCATTGGTATAATTTGGCTAATTACCAGATTATCAGAATATCAAACTGCTTAACAAGGCTGAAAGCCTTTAGGAAATTTAAGAAAAGACTTGGATGCTCAGAGATATAGAGAAAGATATTAAGATATATTCGTTTCAAGTGCTGCTGAATCAAATGTTTTATGTTGGAGTTTTTGATCCATTTGAATACAATAAAACATTGTTTTCAAAATCGTTTTAATTTCCTTGATTTTTGAGTTTAAACAAATTTGTAAAATTCATTCTTAGAATTATGATAGTGTACCTGAAACGAACGCTATAATTACTGCATTTTTAATTATTTATTTTTAAGTAATAAATTCGATTAAAGAAATAACTCTGATTCGGTTGTTAAGAATGTATAATTTTAAAGAGATTGCCTAGCTTCTTAAATCAAATTATATAGCGATACTTGACAATTAGTTTCGAATCAAAATATCGTTACTTTCTCGGCCTTATCAACATTGCGGCATATTGCAGGGAGTAATCAGCACCTCGGAACGAACGCCAATTGATGCCTTTGCCAGGGGAGTTGTCATTATAGACCCCAGCCAAGTTGCTGTTAATATATTTTGTTAAAGAATGAATTTCTAGAAGAACAAGCACAAGTTCAAACCTGTCATGACAATCTCTGTACCACCAAGCACCAGTATAAGTTTCAGCACAATTTCTTTTGTCACGATCATTGTCACGATTATAAGTGGAAAACTTCATGCCATGATGTGTCCGCAATGAATCTCCAGCATTTCCACTGGCTTTTCCCAGTGTACGTAATGCATATGATTCCTCTTCGTCTCCAATTGCAAATTTCTCATAATGTTCCGAATTTACAGTACCTAGAGAGTCCTTAAGCACAACAAGCAACTCTTGACTTTTCTCTGCGGTCAGTGCATGTATTTTTTCCAATCCCAAAAAGAATTCGCCATCAATATCGCCAAACCCCTTTTTGTAAATTCTCCAGCTGCGTTGGAAGTCCACACTTCCGTCCATCCGTCTTAGAATAATGGTCCATCCACCTCCACTAGTTTCCATATCGCAGGCGACATTAAAAGGTTGCTTACTAAAGTGGGGAAGGACTATTTCCAATACCCCACTTGACTTGGCCTCAACACAATTTTGTGGGTAAGTTCTCAAGTTGTAATTTTCAGTTTCCTTAACAAAACCATCTATCAGTTTTCCTTGTCGTTCCTGCTCCGATCTAAGAAATTGTTTAGTTTACGAGACTATAGATACTTTTAAACCTACCTTATATCATTTAAACGTGAATTTATTGACAGAAAAGCATTTGTTTCATTTAGTTCGGAAATTTGAGTTGTTTTCGAGATTGAAATAAATAAATTTATAACAAAAACTGTGCAAATTATTTTCTGCAACATTTTGCGTCCGAGCTGTATTAAATGCCTAAGTAGACTGATTGAGTCGACATTTGACTTGAGTGGAAGTACTAAATTGTAAATACATTATCGTATTTCACTTACATTATATCGTATATGTATATACTTATATGCCTTCAGCATTTAAAAAACCACAGTTCATACGACATTCTTACTGATAAAGTGCTTAGCTTGTTATTCAATCGTTAAAGCTTTTAAAACGTCAACTTAAATTTGATTATTTTTGGTTTTTTTTAAAAGAAATTCATTAGTCTCATTGAACTTTGCAGTCTGAGTTTAATCACTAATTAAAAATTATATAATTTGTACCAATTAGCTTAAGGAACACTGCTTAGTGATTGTATTCGACTGAATCACTTTGAAGATTGAACGTTTGACTCACACGTTATCAACTCACTTCCTATCAAAGCCAAAGTCTTGGGTTCCCACGCTTATCACAAGTTCATTCACATTGAATGTTTTATAATATTTTTTGCATTGTATTGTTGTTTTGTCATGAATTGTGATTATAAAGTAATCAAATTGAGCAACAATATTAAAAAATATAATATTTTTAGTTACTTATGATATATACTATATCAAATGCTGCTCCATCCGCATATTTCAATTTAGAGCGCGCTTAAAATACAAAATATAAAAATAAAGACAGTTGAATTTATTTTTATTTATCTCTCTTTCTCTCTCACTCTGACCAGGAAAGATATAAACTTATGTCTTTTAAAACTAGTCATATAAAAACAAGGAATATGTTATTTTCTGAGAGTTTTTCTTTAACTTTACTTTTAGAGTACTCTTAAGAATCTCATTAATTACATCTACTCATTCCCTGTAAAACTAGATCTTCTATCGTTGAGTTCAAGTAAATTGCATACCTTGTAGTTTAGTGTTGCTGACGTCACAGTTGAAAACTCATTCACAATGATTGCGTTTGTTGCCTGCCAAATTGAGCGCAAAAGCCTTGACAGCCCTCTGAATAAGACTGGGAAAGGGGGCAAAAAAAAGGATAGGGAAGCATCAGTTCAGGTGGCATCAGTTCCGTCTCGTTTCAGTTTGAAGTTTACGCTGTTTGACAGTTTTCGGTTGTGTGGCAAAAAAAGACAAGTTAAAACTGTTTTCGAAAAACAATGACATCAAATGTTCTCTGAGCAGAGACTAGAAGTGGGACTCTGAAGGCGGAGGAGGGAGAGTGTATAAATCCGAAATATTATCAAGATGCCGTCGGGTCTAGTGTGTCTCATCTCAACTGCTGTTAAATTGCTTGCAAAGCTCAACTCAACGCGAGGGAGAGGATTGCGAGGCGGGGCGGATATCCTATGAAAAGAATTTTGGTAAACAAGTTTTTACCTACACCAAAAGCTTCATATGTAAGCATTTTACATACACTGGAAGAAAATGGTGGATGACGCGAAATATAATTTGTAAATGTATATAATAAATTAAGTATATTAATTGCATTGCTCGTCCAAATTTGTTGCGGGCTGAGATATCCTTTCTGGGTGCTCATAGGATTTATTTTTTCCTATATCTAGTTTATCTTAATATATATTAATATATATACATCACATATGATATGTAAGCTTTTTTAAATGATGTGAAAATTGTAAGGAATACAGCTCTATACATTTATTTATTGTAAGTTGCAAAATTTGAATAAATTATATACATACATACACTCAAAGAAAATACCATAAAGTATAAACTAGTGCTTTCTCCTTTTCGTTACTTTTCTTTTTATTGTGTCTAAAGTTCGTTTTGTGTTTAATATAATGATCTAGCTTATTTTAACTCTAAATCTTTTTAAAATCTCTCTTTTTTCAATCATCTGTCTAGCTCTAGCTCTTACTATCTTTTTGGAGTGTACTTTAATATGAATATGAATATAAGTAGCTGTGTGTTTTGGCGAAATTTATGTTATATATTCGTTATATTTGGATGGGTTTGTATTTCATTTGGCCTCAACACTTGATGGGTCTTTTTTTTTGTTTGGGCCTGAGGCTATGCTCTACTCTCTCCCAATACGTATAAGTATAAATAACATAAAAATGAAGCGTATTCAACCTCAAAGTTCAGTTGAAATAAGCACTCAATAGATCTCTAACCAGGAATAGAAGCTGGACGAGAAAAGGGAGTTAAACTGAGGCAAAAGCAAAGGCAAAGGCAACTTTAGCATTTCATGTGCATACGAAATGGCCGCCGGCTGCCGTCAATAGACGATGAATTTAAATATGCCCCAAATTGAGTATTGGGCACGTAATAAAAAGAATAAAAAAGCGAGACAGATAGAGAGAGTAAGCGAGAGAGAGAGAGTGAGAGAGAGAGGAGGAAAGCAGTTTGGGCCATGGCCAGGGCCAGTTGAAATGGCCTGGCAGTGTTATGTATGGCATCGTAAATAAACCCTTTTTTACTTAATCCAAATTCGTCCCCGGGGAACAATTTGTTACACAATTTAAAGAAAGAAGCAGCAAAAAAAATACAAATAAAGGAAGAGATGCTCCAGAGTTTATACTTGAAGTGGCCGGTAGTGGACAGGCGCTTAGATTTAGCCCCAAACCGAGACCCAGCTGTGGTTCCCTTTCTTCCCTCTCCATAGATCTATGTATATATATATATATATATGGGGGCATGGGGTCAGTTTCAGCTAAATGTATCTGCATACATTGTCCCTTTTTCAGCTGCGATATTTTCGCCATAAAATATTTATGTATATATTCTTCTTTTTTTTTTGTGTGCTCCTTCCGAGTAATAAGGTTTTAAATTTCTATTTCGAAACACATTTTTGATATGCTTACATTAAGAATATGCAGCAATAAAATAAGCAGATGAAACGAAAGGATTGCCTCCAGGACATTTCTCTTCTATTCCATTTTTTTAAGCCGTCTTCTTCCCATTGCAAAATTACAAATGCTTCAAATTATAGAAAATGTTGCATAAACTTTCTCTATGATTGAAGTTTTGCAATTTATTATTAATTTTAAAAATTTGTTGAATGTAATATGTAATGGTAATTAGTAGTAATATAAAGCTTTAATAATTTATTTATACATTAAATTGATTTATGGTATCTCTTCTTTTCCGTTGGGGTACTTATAATGATTAAAAACAAACATTAATTAATGAAAGCCTTACCAAGAAAACTGTTTAAAGCTCCACAGTGAATTATTAGTCACTGTCAATAGAAATACGCTGTTAGAAATTAAGAAATTAATCATAAACATAGAACTTTACAGCTCTAATATATCCGTTTTTAAGGAACCCAGAGTTCTTTAAAAACTATTGTAATATGCATATGACATTCTTCGTATGTATAAAATCAATTAACTTTCTCTTATTATTTAATTATTATATGTTGGCTCTAACTTTTTAGATTTGTAATTTATACAAATAAGATTAAAAAGACAAACAACTCAGTTTCTCAAAGTGTTTGTGTGCGTTTAATCCAAGCGCTGATTTCAGCTACTGTCATTCGAGAAGTTTTCTTTCAGTCAATGGTAATCAACTGCCTACAAGGACAATAACAACTACAACTGATGATGATGGCAAAAACAATGCTGGCCGTAAATCGTTGCGGACTTTCAAAAATTAGCGGAAACGGAAGCCAATCAGTAGTCAACGGAAACCGCATTGTGTGCCGCAGTACTTCAATTTCGTGGCTTCGATTATGATGAGGAGACTGGCCCACTCTTTATTGTCCCTCTGTTTCTTTGTCCCTCTCTCTCCCTCAGTTCACAACTCCAGCTGTAGCGCGGCCTTTGGATTTGGGTTTTGTGGTCAGTGCCGAAAATAATGGCCAAGAGCCAAATTACGTTTCCGCCAGTCGACAGCGCAGCTTTCGTTTGGCCGGAAATTGTGAAAAATCAACTCGGTCAAAGGGCAACACACACACACACTCACAGAGGAGTGGAGACGGTATCAAAAATTGAGTTTCATAAGGAAACTTACTGCTTAACGAGCTGATTTCAATATACTTATACTCGACGAATCAACTTAACTTGCATCAAAAATTATCCACTGCAAATTATTGAAAATGCGAAAAACTTTACTTCCCTTCTATGTGCAAGAAGAAATTTCAACGCATTTCAACAAATTTCATTAGAAATTCCAGAGCATTTAATTATGCCAACGGTATTTCAGACCCAAAAGTCGCCTCGACTTCGACAATGGAATTTGAAATTAAGAACGAATACTCATACTTTCATAGCAGTTGTCCAAGTATTGATCCCGATTGCAGTTGACTTTCATTATGCATAATTCATTTAAATTTAAACTTTAGTCGAGTTAAGTTTACTTCAAATTGATTGATTTCATGTTACACATTAACTTATTTAGTAAAGTCTCTCAATTAATGTTGCATCATTTGAATTTAATTCAAATTGATTGATTTCATGTTAATCTCCTAATTTAGTCAATGTTATTTCGGTTACAAATTAATGGTTTAGTTAATATTATTTTAATTAATTAGGAACATAAAGAAGCTTTATTGATTATAGAATTGGCCCTTTTTTTAGGCTTTGAACTCACGAGAGTTTGGACAGGTTTAGAGTTGTTTAGTTTACATATATAAATTGAGATTGACCCCAGACCTAGGCACAAGTTACTTTGAATGTTATTAATCAGTTTTAATAAGTTACAAATGTTCCTCTACTTTCACATTTAAAAATACTGCCTATTTTCATTCCCATTTAAGAATAAATTCTAATCACTTTCGGTAAACATTTTGATCAATTTTGAACTACTTTCAGTTGGCCACGTTTAGGGTAAATGGAATATCTTTTCAAACTGCATAAATTTCCATGTAATCTGAGAGGGAGAGATATGCTAGTACCGATAGCATCCATCTGCATCTGGTAAACCCGCTAGCATTTGTAGCTTATCAAACATTACGTGATCGCACGTATGAGCATTCGTTAGTCCTTAACTAAGGCTGCGTGCAAATCCCCAACAAGACATAAATTATCCAAACGAAAATGTTTTAAAAAAAATAAAATAGAAAAGTGTCCACAGTCAGGTTGTTCACCTCCACTCCCCCTCCTCCCTAGGGGTCATGTGGCACGTGAGAGTTTTGAGCAAATGTCGCCCTGAAACTGAAACCTAAAAAAAAAATAAACTAAATAGAAAACTGAAAACTGAAGGCAAACTGTTGCTCAAACATATTCGATAATTAAATAAAGCAACAAAATGCCAACAGTTTGGATTTGAATAAACACGCGAATGCTATTTAACTTGGTGTTACAAAGGAAGGGTGAGGAAATGCGGGCTAGGGGTGAGAGGGAGGGGGGGGAGAGAAGAGAGAAGCAAAGGTTGCAAGTTGCCAGTAAAATTAAATAAGTTAGGGGAAACCGCTAACGAGAAAGGTGTCTGGCACTAGGAATTAATGTGGCGGTTATGTGAAGCCTCTGGCGCTGCACAACCACAGAGGGAAGAGGGAGGGAAGGAGGGAAAGGGGATGAGCAGGAAGTGGTAGGCGGATGTAGGATGTGGATGCGGATGCGGATGTAGAATGCGGGTGTGGATGCGGAAGGCTTCGCAGCGACGGCGCGTAAAATTGCAGGCGCACACATGTGTTCAGGAGTTTAATCTGTTTAGGCAACACGAGGCAACTTGGAAAACTTCTGCTTCTGTTCTTGCAACTGCCTCTGCTCCTGCTTGTTCTTCTTCTTCGTCGTCTTCTTCTTTGGCGGCAAACAAGGTAACACTAACTTTACCTGGCAGCTACCACAACAGCTGCAACTGCAACACCAGCACCTTGGAGAGATGTCGAGGGACACATATGTACAATAATGTACTAAACGCAGTAACAGAAAATGAAATACAAGGCACTTGTAGACGTCTATCTTCCTCTTCTTCCCTTTGATTTAACAGCCAACACATTTTAGTTTTAGTCTGCCCAAAATAAAGTGACTAACAGTGTTAAAGTTTGCCAATTTTTGGCTATCGCGAACACTCTTCATATATAATTACCATTTGTTTACTTCTCAAGATCACAAAGTACAGATAAACTATATAGTATGCTGCAAAATCACACTCTCTGTAATCAAAAGATTAAAGAAAGCATACCCTATACAACAAGATTATACAGGCAATATGCATTTCTTAGATTTCTCTTTATATGTCGAATAATGTGCAGCTCAAGGCAATCGAAGCTATTCACTGACTTAACTTAACTTGCAAAATTTGCTTTAAAATGATTATTAATTCAAAGTACACTTTCAAGTTGGAAACTAAGTAGTTTAAAAATTGTTGTATATCCATTTATTATAGGTATATTTAATAATAAATACAATTTTTATAGCCTAATTTTGCCCAATGTTATTTTATTTCTGTTTCTTACCAAGCATTTTAATTATATTCTAAAATATATTTTAGTATACCAGATTTATATTGCTATCATAAATTAGCAAAATTCTATATATAAACAATGATGATTGCTAGCTTTGAGGAAATATCTTCGCATAATCGCACTTAATGGCCTCCAAGGTCAAGCGTATATAAATATATATATATGCATAATGTATTTTTAATATTAAATGTGATAGCGATTATCCACATAATATTAATTTTGTTATTTCTGTCAGTCTTCAGTAAAGTTCAGTGGCAAAATGTTGCAAAAATAATTTATACAACTTTTATAATTATGACATTAAATTCATTCTCTGATGGAATTCCTCAATCCGAGTTTAATGAAACCAAATTACTTCTTTCAATGACAACACAATTATCCGAGTTCAGGTAATAACCTAAACATACTTATTCGATATATTCCCAAGCTTATCAACTTATTAGAGCCCAGCTGGAATATCAGCAGCAGTTAATAGATGGAGTTGTTAAGAAACTGGATATTCAGGATCGTCAAGAAAAGTTGTTGGATAAACTTGTTAAGGCAGCCGACATTAAATATCTCAAAGAGGAGCTTGAGCTTCAAAAGGCAGATGGAGTTCTTAAGACAACAGAGATAAAATCTCTTAATACAGAACTAGTGCATCAAAAGGCAAATGATCTTGACAAGGAATCAAATATTAAATCTCTTAAAGCGGAGCTTGAACAGCAGAGAAATCGGATAAATGTTCTTGTAAAGGAATCGGATAAACTAAATTCGTTGTTAAATCCACGTAATTGTAGTAAAGCGAAGATTAATGGAATCTACGATACAGTCATCCCCAGCTTTAGTAATCAGCCTTTTAAAGTTGCCTGTGATGCGATCACTCGGGATGGAGGATGGACTATCATATTGAGACGCATAGATGGCAGTGTGAACTTTTATAGGAACTAGAATGCATACAAAAATGGATTTGGAGATCTCAATGGCGAATTCTTTATGGGTCTAGACAAAATAAATGCACTAACTGAAGAGAGCAAGCAGGAGCTCCTAATAGTTCTCGAGGACTTTGAGGGAAAGGAAAGGTTTGAGATGTATGATGAATTTGCAATAGGCAACGAGAATCAAAAGTATATATTGCACACTCTGGGCAAAGCTATTGGAACTGCAGGTGATTCACTTTCATGGCATCGTGAAATGAAATTTTCCACTCTTGACCGTGATAATGATAATAACGATAATAGTAGTTGCGCACAAGATTTCAGTGGCGTCTGGTGGTACAATGCTTGTCACGCAAGGTATGTATACTATAGTATTCATTGTTTAAAGCTTTGTTAGCAAACTTTAACTTTTACAGCAACTTGATGGGAAGATATAAAGACAACATCTACGGCAAGGGCGTCATTTGGAAGGCATTTCGGGGGCTCGAGTACTCCCTAAAAAAGGCCATAATGATGATACGGCCCAGAAAGTGAATGTTATGCATCAACTAAATCCATCTGCCTAACTTAGATGAAATGGCCTAGTCTATATAATATGTAATTAACACACATGTATAATCAGTTGTAAATCTTTTATAGTTCTCATCCTTTTGTTTTGTGATTTCTAAAATTAAATTCGATATTTAAATATCATATAACTGTAGCTGCTAGGTATCTGTAAGTCAAGTAGTCCCTTCTAGTAAGCTGTGATAAGTCTACTTAGAGTTGTTGTTGGCTTTGCTATTAAATGTTATAGTTAGTTTAATCTCCTTGCACACAACTGTTTATATAATTGCATTGAAAATAGATTTCTCATTTCATTTGTAACTCAAGTCAAATGGAACTTCTATTGAAGATTAAGTCAATGAAAGTCGCAATTGTGTTGCTAATGTTAATTTTGCAAAGTCCTAATATTAAATACATTCAAGTCACAACAATTTCGTAGAGAGAAATTCATATAAGATTAAAGACAACATTGGTTATTTCAGTTTTGTGCTGGAAAATGTGCTTTAAAATGGTCATAAATGGGTTGGCGTTAATTAAAGTAAATTTTCAGCAAAAATTTGTAATTCCGCCAAAAAACAAATACGAGGCAATACAAAAGGCCAACTAAGGCTGGCAGAGACAACATTTGCTTGCTGTATTGTATGTGTTAGCCAGGCAAAAATGGAAATGGTAAGTGCAGAGAAAATGCTCGGAAAATCTGTGGAAAACTGGCAACGAGCGGAGGAAAAGCCATCAGCCAGTCAGTTGTGTTTGCGCAGCCGTGAGTAAAAAATTCAAAAACATAAACGGAAATTACCACAAAATAGAAACCACAAACCTTATACACCCCTCGAACATACACACACACACCATATACACTTATAGCTGTTGTTGTTGTTGTTTTGGTTGTTGTTGCTGTGCCGCAATCTAGCAGGACAATCTTTTGATTAACATTCTTGGCATTTTTGGGGGGAAATTAGTTTTTATGTTTATTACCTGAGCCATTACATCGCATGGAAAATGAACTTGTTGAGAGAGAATTCGTTTAAACATAAATACCCTGTAATCATAACAATTTTGATAGGGGGAGCATGACAAGCCTTGAATGAAAATGCCTTGGAAAATCTTTATTTCGAGATGTAAGTAAGCGAATATTAATTATATCAAGTTAACAATACCTAAAATATACCCTCTAAATATTTTTATGTCGATTTATTTGATATATCATTTCAAAGATATGACAACATTCAAATACCAGAAATCGATTCTTTATTTTTCTTTTAGGCTCTATAACTTTTAGGGGTACTTCAGATTCAGGTAGAGGGTATACCTTAGTCAGATCCAGCTTAATGCTCCTCTCCCGTATACTTCAGCATTTTATTCTACTCTGTTATGATATAAGAAACTCCAGTGCTGTTGGCCAGTGAGGAAAAGAAATGATCACAATCAATAAGTACTTTGTGGAAGCTGCTGTTGAGTCCAGACTCAGTTTAATTAATGCAAAATGGTAAGAGCTCGTTGATTTTGATTTTAATTTAGATTAGAAACTCTTATTATGTAAATCGAAGCTCCAAATGAGCTGACTGAATGCAGCTCAAAGAATTCTGGTTGTGCGTTCAATTAAGCAATTAAATTTGTGTGTCAAATTGTGATTATAATAATTTTAATAATAATAAGAGAAAGATGGATAACTTTGTCAATGCCACATGTTGTGCTGGTGTGAAATTAATAAATGTTGAGTTCATTTCGTAAATGTCGACTGAGATTTTAATTATCTAATCAAAAAGCCATGGAAAACATTTTCCCTCATTTTGCTGTCATTTTGTCTAATTTCCATTCGTTTATTTGTTCTTGGCCAAACACATAATTCAATTTGCATCTTTTCTGTAATCGCATTTGGCTGTGAATTCTGGGTTCTGGATTCGAGTTCATGTTTCTTCTAAGCCTGCCTGCTCTGGTCGTAAATCAGGTGGAATTATTTGTCACACATATACACACATATATGTATACAAGGATAACGAATATTCATTTTACACCTGTCCCTAAAATGTAACTAAGGTCTGACTGCATCAAAGCTTTTTGCCCAAGGCCATCTTTTGGTTATGAACACGTGTTGGTAAAACTATATATATCTCTGGCAATGATTAATTTACTAAAATGCAGTTGACTATTTCAAATTCAAATTCAAATTGCAGCTGTTAATTGAAAGCAAACATTTAATTTGCTTTTATGCAATTGCATTTGAATGTATACAATGACCAATGAATACTTTTTGCAATGACATTTAAATTTTAAATATACAAATACCACTTAAAATATTTCTTATGGAAACTTTAAAAAAAACTTTTATATAGGTTAATAACGAATAAAGACATTTCCTAGAAATATTTGCGAAACAATAAAGCTCGATTATTTGATCTTTAATTCAAAGATAATGAAAATCGGAAGATTATGCAGAAGATTAAGTATTTCTCAAATAAGTATGCTATACATTTTTGCAGTGTTTAAGTGTTAAAAATAAACGTTTATCTTCATTCCTATTTTCAGAGAACCTGTTCTTATTAGAAGTAGCAAATATTACTGAAAAACGAATCGCAAGCCTTGTACCGAGCGTCTCTTGTTCTTCCTTTTGCCCGAAAAATTATTTGTTGAATATTTTTCAAGATTTTTATTCGATCAAAACGAAATTTTCAAAACAGGTTTGGATTATAGTGCACAACCTTATGCTAGCTTAAAGCATGATCTTGGAATTCGAAATTTTCTTCATCTATTTGCGGAGACGGAAGGAGGCATGGCTGAACTTAAAAACAACTTTATCTGGGTAAGACATTCGTATGTAAACCTACATATCCAGTCTATCATCTGACTAAGCGTTGGATTTGACAGGTTTTGGGATATCGTAGCTAACATTTTAATATTAGATATTATACCCTGAAATTTTAGTGAAGAATTAAGAATTTTCTTGTATAAAAGAGAATATGCCAACAAATATTTTATGTCGAATACACATAATCATATCATATCATATCATATGATAAAACTAAATACATTACATTATAAACACCAAAGGTTTTTTTCTTTATTCACATAGAACAAGCTTCGACATAATCTAGAATTATGCACAAAAGAGTAACAAATAAGCGAATTAAGGATATTTTAAAACAAGCTGATCAAAATGTAAAGGTTCAATATTCAGTTTTTTGGTCGTATCAACATAGCGGCCCTTTTCAGGGAGTACTCGATTTTCTGAAAACTATTCCAACTCATGCCCTTGCCGTTGGTGTTGTCTCCATATTTGCCCATCAAGTTGCTGTAAATGTTAAAATTTGCAACCAAAGCTTTAAATCATGAATATTATATTATACATACCAGTAGTGACAATCTCTGTACCACCAGCCGCCAGTGTATGCTTCGGCACAATTGCCATCTTTCGAAATATCATTATCGCGATCAGGAGTGGAAAATTTCATACCAAGATGCCTGTAAAGTGAATCGCCTGCAGTTCCACTAGCTTTGCCCAGAGTGTGCAATATATACCCTTGATCCTCGTCCCCAATTGCAAATTCATCATATGTCTCAAACATTTCGTCTTCATCAAAATTCTCGAGATAGACAAGCAACTCGTGACTTCTGCTTGAAGTTAGTGCATGTATTTTATCCAAACCCAAAAAGAACTCTCCATTGAGATCTCCAAATCCTCTTTTGTATTCAGTCCAGTTCCTATAAAAATCGACACTGCCATCTACACGTTTCAATATTAAAATCCATCCTCCTCCATGATAATTCGCTTCACATGCAACTTTAAAAGGCTGATTACTAAAGCTGGGGATGACTACATCGTATATTCCACTATACTCCGCTTCACTACAATTACAAGTATAAGACAATGAGTTGAGTTTATCCGATTCCTTGACAGGTCCATTTATCAGATTTCTCTTGTTTTAAGCTCCGCTTTAAGAGATTGAATACTCGAGTCTTTGTCAAGCTTATCTTTCTTTTGACTGTCTAACTGTACTTTAAGAGATTTTATCTCTGCTGCCTTAAAAATTCCATCTGCCTTCTGAAGCTCAAGCTCCTCTTTGAGAGATTGAATGTCAGACTTATTAACATAACTTTCAAACGACTTTCCCTGCCCATCTATCAGCTTTTCGAGCCGTTCAAGCTCTGATTTAAGAGATTTAATATTGGATTCGTTGTCAAGATCATTTGCCATTTGATGCTGTAGATCTGTTCTAAGAGATTTTATCTCTGTTGCCTTAAGAACTCCATCTGCCTTTTGAAGCTCAAGCTCCTCTTTGAGATATTTAATGTCGTCTGCCTTAACAAGTTTGTCCAACAACTTTTCTTGACGATCCTGAATATCCAGTGTCTTAACAACTCCATCTATTAACTGCTTCTGATGTTCCTGCTGGGCTCTAAGCAGTTGATTAGCTTATGATTATATCTACTATATTTAAAAACTTACCTCAACTCGGATAATTGTGTACTCATTGAAAGAAGTAAGTTGGTTTCATTATATTCTGATAGAGGAATTCCATTGGTGAATGAATTTATTGTATTAATTACAAAAATTGTATAAATTATTTTGTGCAACATTTTGCAACTGAACTTCACTGAATGTCTGAAATGACTGACTGAGTCGAAAATGGACTCGAGCTTAAATGGATAACAAACGTTCAAAATTTGTTAATTGCAAAACTCAAAATATATAAATTTTATGCATATAAATATCTATGCAATATTTCCTGTTCCATTTGACTTGAACTTATGTTAGTTATCAGCTTTTTTTAAGGGGAAAACATTATCAAATATTGTTTAATCCAGTGATGACAATAACATTGAAAAATGGATAAAAACTCTTATAAAACATGCTATTTTTGTTACGTAATGATATTTAGATTTCACATATTATAATTATTATTTGGAGATCAATTATGAATTCATTTTTAATATGATTGCAAGTGTTCATAATTACACAATATAATGTTAAGGTGGGTGCAATTAAGAAAAATTCCAAAGCTAATGCTACATTTCCGTACTCGGAATGTTTGATATTGTAAAAAAACGACAGATCTAACGGAAAATCTAAAGTGCCAACACTTCTAAACATTTTAAGTCCAGATGTATTGCTTTTTTTCCACATCCCATTTGATAAAGTGTTCAGCTTTATTTTTAATACAATGCAAATAAACACAGTAGAATTAAGCCGATTCCCAGAACATTTTGAATCAGCTTTTAATATAATTCGTTTACTTTTTTGGTCGTATCATCATGACGGCTCTTTTAAGAGAGTATTCTGGACCTCGAAATGCGTACCATTTGACGCCCTTGGCTTTGGTGTTGTCCTTATATTTTCCCGTCAACTGGCTGTAGGAATTTAAGTTAATAAAGCTTTTACAGAGTTAAGTTGGAATTGAGATTCCTTCATACCTGTCTTGATAATTTTTATACCACCAGGCGCCAATGGTGTCTATGGCACAGTTTCCGCCTTGCCAAAGATCATTATCACGATCAAAGGTTGTGAATTTCATGCCATTATAATATGAGATAGCATCGCCAGCAGTGCCGCTGGCTTTTCCCAGAGGGTATAAAATATATTGTTCGTGTTCATTGCCGATTGCAAATTTGTCATAATGTTCAAACACTTCAATTCTCTCAAAATCCTCGAGAACTACAAGCAATTCCTGACTTTTCTCTGCCGTTAGGGCATGTATTTTATCCAATCCTAAAAAAAACTCGCCATTTAAATTCCCGAATCCATTTTTGTACTCAGTCCAGTTTCGATAAAAGTCTACACTTCCATCCATCCGCCTTAAAATGATCGTCCATCCACCTCCATGAGTTTCTGCATCACAGGCAACTTTAAAAAGCTCACTACTAAAATTGGGGATGAGTATTTCGTAGATTCCACTAGAATTGGTCTCGGCACAAGGTTTTTTAAAAAGTCCATCTACTAACTTTCCCTGTCGTTCCAGCTCAACTCTAAGAGAATGACAACTCAATTCTGTATCAAGTTGATCTTTCTTCTGCTCGTCTTTAAGATTTTGCAAATCCGATTTCGAAATAAATGCATCTTGGTTTTGTCGGTTCAACCGCTCTGAGAGATTGAAAATCTGTTCTAAGAAATTGTATATCCGCTCTAGAAATTGAATATCCGATTTCTTATCAAGTCCATCTATCTTCTGTCGTTCCTGCTCCTGCTCTAAGATGTTTTATAAGTGTGGGAAGACTTAAATATTTAATATCTTACCTCAACTCGGATAGTTGTGAATTTATTGATAAAAGTAAGTTGGTCTCATTTAGCTCGGATAATGGAATTGCATTAGAGAGTGTACTTTTCATAAAGATTATACAAATTATTGATCAACATTTTGCGACTGAATCTATTGAATGTCCTAAGAAGACTAATTGAGTCGAAATTGAATTTAGTTGAATCGTATGCAAAATGTGTACAATATACCTATGTATATCTACTCATGCTTATACATGTGTTCAACATTTGGCAACTACATTTCTCTTATTAAAATGTTTATCTTATATCAAATCGTTTAAACTTTTCAAGAATTGAAATATAAACATAAAGTATATAATTTGTATACCCATCTACAATCTCAAAAGTTTATTCATACAACCGCTAGATGAAAAGTTGATTTTTGTGCTAGTTGTTTATAAACAAATCATGCTAAATGCAGTGATCTTTCAATTGCTTTTATAAAATATATAAATTATAATATATATATGTATAGTACTTATTTTTCCATCTTTTGTGGATTGTTTCAATTGCATTAGTATGCAAATGTTAAAAGCATTTGCAATGATGATAAGCAGCCCATTTTGCACCTGCAATAAAAACAATATTAAGAAAAAAAAGCTTGCATTAAAAGTATTACACATTTGTTTTACCTCCCTTCTTTCCTCCCGTTCCCCTTTCCCTATCTATCTATCTATCTATGTGTACATACGTAATAAAAGGAACAAAGCGGAAATGCTTTCAAGTGTAATGATAAATGAACGCAAACTCTGAACATAAATCAACAGGCAAGAGATGAAGGGTATAGGGAGGGGTTGGGGTAGGAGTAGGCATAGGGGTAGGGAATGCACCTCAGCCATGGCTATGATGCTGTTGTTGTTGTTGCTGTTGTTGCTGTTGTTGCTGCTGCTGATGATGGTTAAGCCAAACTTCAGCGCCAAACTAACTACAAACAGGCTGCTCCTGTCCATCCCTCCCCTCCCACCTGCTTTCTCCTTCCCCCTCTTGGATGATTTAAGCGCTGCTGCTCGACTCCAAATGTGTTGTGGGAAATATGCATAAAAGCAACAACGACAAAAAAAAAAAAACGTAGAGTGAAGAGAGAGAAATATTATATATATGGTATATATGCACGCATATAGTACAATATTTTTAATTTTTCATTTTTGCAGCAAATAAAAAAAGCAACATCATAGGTAGGGTTAAGAGAGGCGCAGTCGCTTGAAAGATACCCTATACCAAATAGATCAGTTTCCTCATTTATATGTAATAACAAATGAAAGTACAGATTAGAATTGATATTAATATAATTTTGTTTAAATTAAATCAAATTAAAATAATTTGATTGATATCAATAAAGTTCTTGTTATTTTTTTTTATTTCAATAGTATTTTTCACTTTTCATTTAAAATTATAGGCAAATTGTAAACGTAACTAGCAAGTTTTATTTATTAATTTTTAAAATAAATAGTAAATTTTAATTTTCATAATAATAATAAATAATTATTAATTTTAGTAATTACAGTATTATTTTAGCTACAACTGAAGCGTTATGTTCTATACTACCTTTCAGCACTTTTTAATTACAGGGTATAAAAAATACAAAGTTGAGCATGCTGGCAGGCAGCGACAAGCGAAAGGTGCAGCTGCCACGCCCACAGAGAAAGGGATCCCGCTGAGAGTTCGCCTACGCCACAGCTGACCTGTTCACCCTCTTCTCTTTCTACTCTCTTTCTCTCTCTCACCCTCTCTCTTTCTGCGAAGCCGCAGGCAATAGAGACGACAGGCACCCATGTGAGCCATCGCACACGTATTCACATTCACATTCACATTCATACTCACATTCACCATTCAACATTCAACATTCGCATACCCATTCACATACTATGGAGTCATTCGTTTCGGGTTGAAACATTTTTTTCGAAATTGCATTGTGAATAATGTAGTGTTAATTCTCGAGAGTGCCATGTTCCCAGTTTTTATGGGTTTAATGCTTTTGTTTATTGGTCCGCTGTTGCATGAGGCAAGGTCCAAGCTGGGCTCTGAGGGATTCTGAAGGGGAGAGGGGAGGAGAGATGCCACAACAAAAGCAACAACAAAGCAGCTACAACTGCTGCTTCTGACATTTGATAAGAAAATGCATTTGGCTTACACTCTGCTCTCTTTCTCTCTTCCCTCTCCTTCTCTCCTCCCCGCTCTTTCTCTCTCACCCCTCTCAATTTTTTGGCAGCTTTTCCCCACAGGGTTTTCCAGTGCATTTGACATTGCTAGCAAATTAAATTTTCATTTCCCTTGAATCTATATTATTAATTGCTAAATAATAAAAGCAAAGCAATGTCATAAATATCGATGGGAAATGACAGGAAAATGCTAAAGTTTTTCCCTAATGGCAGCTTGACACGAGTTTTTGGTACCAAAGACTATAAAAAATCTTTCTAATCTCTATAGGAATTTCCTATACTCTATAAATATTAGAAAGAAACCAACTTTATGTTTGAACTCTTTTAAAATGTACTTTATATATAATGAAAACATCTATGAGAATTTATAAAAGATATATCTTCAGTTAAATAGAATATTTATTAGGGTATTAAATGGTCGTCACTCGAATGGATTTTCTTGTTGTGTTATTCATTAAAAGTATTCAGTTGTATCTTGTCCTGCATAAAAGAGAATTTATGAGACTGTCCAGCATTTAAATCGATTTTTTATCGCCTTTCAACACGACAAACTTTTTGTTGGTGTCCTGAATAAATTACAAGTGAGTTACTAATGATTGACAATATTCACATTCACATTCATATTCACAGTCGCTGTCGTATTTAAAATGGAATTCGCATAACAATTAATTGTAATTCTGACATATTTCAAAAATATGTATATCAATCGCCCTTCAGTTCCGAGAGCTGATTGATTATGCACTTTTAGTAGATCATTTAAAAGCGAATTATTTGAAATTGTTTCAACTTGAAATTGCAAGTTTTAAAATGTTTTAACAATATTCATGAATTTATAACTTAAAAATCGATTCAATTCAATTGTAAATGTTTACCAATAGTATTTTCCACAAAATAGTTACAAAATTGTTACAAAATAGTTTACACATTTATACAAATTTACATACTCACTTACTTTCACACTCATATTCGCTCTCATATTCACAAACACACTCACACAGTGATTCATCTTTGCAAAGTCAACAACAAATTGCTTCTCAATAAGAATTTTCAATTAAATATTTGCTATTTTGTGACTGATTGTTTGTTTATAACACAAGAGAATATTTGAAAGAAGAATGCTCGACTGGCAAATAACCTGTAATCAGGTTTTTAGTCGCTGCTGGAACATATCAATCATATATTCAATAATTAATTATTGTTGAAATTGCAAGACTTCACCTACCCTTTTTGCAGGAGCTACGTTTACAGGGTATTTACAGCTTGCAATTAAGCCATTTTACTTTTCGAGTTATTTAAAGTTTTCATACTTAAGATCTTTATAATAAAGTCAGTGATTAAAGTCAGGTTTCTCTTTCAGAAACATTTCAGAATATGTTTGATTCCAATTAAAGTAAATATGTACATATGTAGGGTATATATTGGGTATATAGGCAGCATATGGCACACAATTGTGCTCAGGTTCGTCGTCAGAGTCGAATAAACAATTTTAATAATTTCGTTTTATGAAAATGGCGCTCGGGTTAAATGATTCGAGAAGAATGCGAATGCGAATGCGAGGAAACAAAACTCGTTGCGTTTTATGTTTTTGGCATATCCTACATATCCTCTGTCCCCTTTCCAACAGCCCCGCCCCTTGCTACCAACCTCACCCAGCTGGTTGTGATGGCATTGTTGCCATTGCCATGTGTGTAATTTAGTTGGGGTTATTAAGAGAAGGAAAGAACTTTTAGTACACACGTATGTTTGTTCTTATCCTTCTCCTCCTTCGCTGCTCTAAAGGATGAGGACCTTTCTGAAAGCTTTTCAATCATTTTGAAAGCTCTTATACTGGCGGGAAGCCCCCTTTTGATTTCAAACTCTCTTACAATCTAATCAGCAAAACTCATACTCGGCAAATCTCTTTTAAATGAGCCACTAATTACAAACTCTAGGCTAATAATACAACTAACCCCTTGGATTTACCCCTCTAGCCCGCACTCGTTGGCGGTATTCAGAAAACTAATCAAAAGGATGTAGAATATATTATATGGAGAGATATACGGGAGAAGAACAATTTCTTTGGCTAAGAAGCAATTATCGCAGAAAACCAAAAAAAAAAGGGGGAAAGAGTTTGCTGCGGCAAGTTTTGGGAATAACTTTTGCACTCCCCCTACGACTTTGTCTCTCCTCCTCCTCTCTATCTCTTTCTTTCACTGTCTTTATCACTGTTTGTGAAGCACGTTTATCAGTGGCCAAGTTAAGTTTTTACTTCTGGTTCTGTTTCAGTCTTTGGCCTTTGCTTGCTCATTGTTAACTTTTCTGCCTTACTAATGGCTATCAGAGATAAGTCCGAATACAAGTCAAAGTTTTATTTTGTAAGCAATGTTGTTAATCTCTCGAGTGTGTGAGAAACAGAATGAGAGTGAGAGAGAAGAGGGGGAAGAGAAAAGGGTATCCCCAGAGGGAGTGCTTTTAAAAAGTTATCAACAAGCGTTCAGCCAGAGATTCAAGTATTCAGTTAAGACACATGTACACACATGTAACTGACACACACACTCACACACACATTTACATAGTGCTAATCAAGTGAATTTGTATGTGTATGTGTGCAAGTGTGTGTTGATTATCCATGTTAACTTTTGTTCTGCCACCTGCGTCCTCTTCATCTTCTTTTTCATCTTTTTTTCTGTGCATTTGATTAATCATCAAATGTCTGAGATTAACTAATTTTCACATTCTTCTGAAGAGATTAAAGCAATGGTAAAAGTCTTTAATCTGCTAAAGCTTTTTTATAATAACTTTATCAATTTTATTAAAAACTATACTCTATTCAAACAATAAATTGAAGAAAAATGATTTTTATTCAAAATGGTCTTCAATAAGATAAGGCCAGCAATTAACTGTTAAATAAATATTAATAAATTGTTAGATATTTCTTAAGAATTGTGCCAAGACAATTTTCTTAAATTCAATTAAATTTAATATAAAATGTAAGTATAATATAAATTGTTAATTAATTCGAAGAAAATATAAAACACAGTACTCTTTGTTGAGTAATTATAATGTTGGAGTAATATTTAAATAATTGATATTAGTTCTAAATGAATTTTTATAATTACATTTCCCTAGTAAACTTAAATAATTACATATTTTCGAGTAAATTACCTGAATAATAGACAAAGCTAAGTTTTATTTCAACTATTACTTTATTGTGAAATATTTCAAATACTATGAACTGTAGCAAATTCAAATAATTACCTGTAATATATTAAATAAGTTTTTATCTGTAATAATTTGGCATTTACAACAGCTTAAAATACATTTTACAGGATTGAAAGTAAACTAAATCAGCAGCTGAACATTAAGGTAAATGCAAAATTCATTTATATTTGCCGTTCACTTTGAAGTTTCACATCGACAGTGGCCGGAAATACAGGTACTCGGATGGATGTGAACACGTATTTCAAATTGATGTATGTATAATATGAATATATGTATGATTTGTTAAGTGGAACGGCAGGCAGTGAGAGAAAGAGAGAGAGACAGAAAGAGAGAGAGAGAGATGAAGATTGTGTATGATGAGATTATTTGAATTACGTTTGCAATCAAATTGACACCACATAGACGTAACGTTCCGGACCGAGCAAAGACAGACAGAGAGGGAAGAAGAGTGCATGAAAGGGAGAGAAATAGATTGAGGCTGTTAGAAAGACAAGTTAGCTTTTGCCTGCATGTAGTCAAGATACTCGTAGATACTAAATGAAATTCTCAACAATTGAAGTAGGCTGTTAATTAGAAGCCAAAAGAGGATTGGAAACAATCATTGTAAGATTTTAGTTGAGAAATAAACATATGTAAAATGTCGGACTTTATGCTGAATGTAATGGAAAATCAGTTGAATAATTTGAGCTTCCAAAAGGAGTGTGAATCAAAGGATGAGCTCTTTATGAGTGGCATTGAGAAGCTTAGCGAAGATGAGAACTCTTTAAAACAAGATCTGCAACATGTGCAACGTCGCCAGAGCATTGTGTATGAGAATGCCCAGGAGAAGGTGACAGCTCTTGAGAATTTACTCAAGACTGTGGATCCCAATTGGACGAAGCGTCCACCCAAGGCTGTGACAATTACTCAACACTGTCCTCCACCGCAAGCCTATCGCTTCAAGGAGATCTATGAGATGAAGAAACAGGAGTTGCTGCGCCAACATCTTGAACAGGAACGTAATCAGCGTAAATTTCACAGTCGACCTATGCCCAACTTTCGTCAGGTGCATCAACAACAGGCCAACAAACAAATTATACATCGTATTACATGCCCTGTGACTCCCAATGTCCTTAAGACATCACGCGATATGTTGTTGAAACGTACTCAAAAGATCCAACAGTTGATTCAACAACGCGAACAGGAGCAAAAACAGGTAAACAGGTTTCTAAAATATTAACTTTGATGATACTTGAATAGGAATAATATTTATGGACTATATGATGACTTTTTCTAAATCAGTTTGTTAATTCAGCCAAAATTTTGAAACAATCTAAGCCACATACAAAATTTTAAAGAATTTTTGAGAAAACAGTTCAATGTCGATACTGATATGATAAGGAAAATTAGGAATATCGAGATATTAATATTTACTGCACCCTAAAAACAGGAGCTGCAGCTGCGTCCGAAGACAAAACCCGTGCCCAAATTCATTGTGATGCCTCTGAAGCCAAACAATGCTCAACCATCCTCGCAATTCCAGCTGCCCCCGAAACCTTTTCGTCTTTCCACAGAGCTTCGAGCTGAGCAGCGTAAACGCTTTAATGCTCAGTCCCAGCAAATGCAGGAGAATCGTCGTCGGGAGCTGGAGGAGCAAAGGAAAAAACAGGAGCATCAGGAGTATCAAAAGCAGCGACAATTGGCCACATTCCGTGCTCGTCCCAATCCATTTCGACTTCAATCATGAACACACACTCTGATACACAATATTATTTTGTTTTTGTTTAGTTAATTTATTTGTTAATTAGTTGTTAAATTTTTGTTCCTGGTTAAATATTGTTCATAAATTTTGAAGCGTTCCAGCATAATGAGTTTCTATAACTAATACTTGTAGTTAGTTATTGATCTGATTGAGTTCTTATCGGACTTTCTTGTTGAATATATATAAATTAAATTTATTGAATACCATAGATCGACGATTTCAAACTGTTCCGATTTCTTTTTATCATAAAGATATTTCACTTAAATTGATAATACACAATTTTAAATAAAATCCACAGTTAAGACTGTGTTTAAGTCTCTAGAGTCTAGACTTTACAGTTTAGACTACAGTCTATATCAATGGCTTTTATTATTCCTCTTGGCTGAAGATGATGTTATATTACAATATTCATCATAATATGTACACACTCACACATGGCTCTGTGCACATTCAATTTGTTCATTTAAAATAGCTCAGGTCGAGGTTCCATCAATCAAAATCCCCTCTCTTTCTCCCCTTTCTTACACCATCTAAATGCCTTTCAGAACGCCGCCCACGTGTTTCAGTGCAAACAATTTGTTGTAAGTGTATCAATTGATGCGCCCCTGGGTGTGTGTGTGTGTGTGTGTGAGTGCATGTATGTGTGTGTGTGTACGTCACATAATCAAAAGCACAAATACTAAAACAAGCACTCAAACTGTCAAAGCAATGATTGATAGTGTTGACATTCGCTTTTTGGCTTCAAAACGCCAAGCTGAGTTTTTGTGCATTGAATTCTGTTAATGGGACGTTTGCAGCTGCCACACCCACCGCCTTCCAGCCACTCCCCCATCCATGACTGTACCTCACCTTTCAGTACACATATGTGTGCGTGTTTTTGTGAGTGTGTGTGTGTGAATGATGAATTGCATTGCATGTCCTTATACTCGAATCGAGGTTGAGTGAAATTTGTATTTATTGCAAATTTGCCAACCAAGTTTAAAGGTGACTTTCAATTTAATCACAGCGCTTAAATTCAACAAATTTCTAATTAAAACGTTGCTTGAGAATTAATAGATTATTTAATGAATATGTACGCAAAACTATAGCCAGGGAAGGAAACCTGAGTGTAAAAGACCCTGTACATATTATGTAAATGGTATAACTATGCGAACAAACATCCTGTCTTCTTCTTTTATTGTTGAATACTATTGTTAATATTATTATTTTTGTATCTAATATTTATATTTCTAATATTTATGTTCTAAAATTTTCTCAAAATCACAAAAAACTTGAAAATTATTCAAGAAACAGCAATCAATCATCTTGATTGATGTTAACTTTGAAATCTCACTGAAGCTCTGTTAACTTAACGTTTTATAGTTTCCCCCTAAACGGTTAGCATTGAAACTGTACTAACGGTTAACAGTATAACAGTTTGTTTGGCATATGTTGTCAATAGATGGCGGACTGTTGTTGTTCCAACAGAATGTTATCATACTTAGCAGCAGTAATCTTTAATATTTGTTAAATTATCAAAGCGAAAATATTTTATACTTATTAAAAAATTTCTTAATTTTATAACATTTGAAAACAAGAATTCAGCCATATTTATATAGTTTGTTAATGTGAAATTGTCTTAGCATTCTAAGTATACGTATATGCAAGCAATATTAAGAGAGGCTACAGCTAAGGTTTAATGGGGAACAATATGCCAAAATTTGATGGGTGTATCTCCCTAGGGATAAGTGAAGGGGATAAGAGGCGGGGGGATTGGCAGTGGAAGTGTATACATGTTGGTTTTTATGTCTGGATGAAACTTGCGGTTAAATGAGACTCTTGCAGGAAGCACAGAAAATGAAGGGCTCAAAGGGGGGAAGGGATACTCCGAAGGGGTGGGGGTGTGGCAGGGTTGAATGGGATGGGAGGGATGGTGGATGCGTTGACGACTCCCTGGCAATCTGCAGGAGTTTCGTTTCGCTTCGCTTTTTGTTTGTGGCTTGGCACAGTCCGGAATTTAATAACGCGCTGATGCATGCAAAAATAACGCATAAAAACGTAAAAATGCACACGCAAAAAAAAGGGGCAAACAATTTACAACACCACACACACACACACACCAACGCACACACACACATAAACAATACAAATAACAACATCAACAACATAAAGCGGCAACTGAGAAGGCAACTTCAGTAGCTGCAGTAAAACAATTTTCGCAGTCAATTTTCCTTTATGAGCGGAAAATATTTTACAGTGGAAAATATTATATGAATATTGGCAGTCATCAGACATCACTGACTCTCCCCCGACCCCTCTCTCTTTGGTCAGGTCCCCCCCCCCTGGGCAGGAGGAATTCATCGTCATTGCAAACTACAGCAAATATGCAAAATTTATGCGAGTATTAAATGCAACTTTATACAAAATTAAAAAATAAATAGATAATGTATATATCTATGGAGATGAATAGCTGATTTTATATCTTTAAGCACCTGTTAAATTAACACTTGTACTTATTCAAGAAAAACATGTGTTTTTTCACTTTTGTGAAAACCTAAAGATTGGCAAAATAGACTAAAAAAAATGTGATATCCAAGTAATTGTGTTGACAACATGAAAATATCATACTTGTTTTTATTTTCTTATAACAAATAATTATTTACACTTCTAAAATGTTGTTTTTATTAATCATGAGATTATAAAAGAACTAGGGCAACAAAATAAATACATAATATTAAAAAGTAAACAAAATATTAGTCTACACAATTACTAGACAAACTGTATTGAAATGTTGAGGTATACAATGTATATTATATTCATATGCAGCTAATAAAATGCTTTATTAACTAGAAAAAGTAATTCTACCAGATTTTTAACTATCATAAGAAAGTTAGTTTATTAAAACTCCTTATCAATATTCATATTAATTTATAGGAAAACAAAAAAACGATCTTTCAGTCAGTAAACAAAATATTTATATTTTAATATTTTGAGTTTTATTTTCTAATCTTACAGTTTTTGTAAATAAATGAAAGATAAATCATTTGTGTTGATCGAAAGTATAAGTATATATGGGCTAATTTTATATGATAGTCCTTGGACTCTTTTCTTTTATACCCTTTTTTCAAGGGGTATAAAAAGGCGCTAAAAAAACAAACAAAAGCTGAAGCTGAAACCGAAACTGAAACTGAGGAATGAGCGTCGCTTCGAAAGGTAGAAAAAGTAGTCGCATTTGCAGCATAAAGTCAAAGTCATTAAAAAGTAATGTCATCTCGTCAACGCACCCAACCACGCCCATCTACAATTGCCCCGGGGGGGAGGGTCGGAAGGGGTGTGCCAACTCCTTCAGTTACAGGCGCTCCATTAATGATGGATGAATACTCAAGACAAGTCTTGAGTCGAGTCTAGAGATGGATATCTTTCAGAACGCCAGACACTAGTCCCAAGCGATAAACAAGTTTAAGCAAGAAAGAACATGATAAGACTTGCAACAACAGGTTTAATCGTAGTATTATAAGTAATAGCGTTGAAAAAAGACTTAAGTTGCTTTCGAATTGAAAACTTTGTACCTTTCTCAGAAATATAAAAATTAAATTAAATATTCTCGATTTTATAAAAAGCAGAATTTCTTAGATAAAGGTAACATTTTTGTTGTAAGCGTACGCCGAATATTAATGCTCATAAGTTTAAATTGTGTAATTTTATTAGTCGACTTCGTGTCACGACGCGGAACCATCTCTAGTTTAGGAAGGTCTCCGAGTCTAGACTGCAAAGTCGAACGACGACTGGCGGCTGGCGGCTGTTGCGCACCGAAAAATGATTTGATGAAAACATTTGAAATTTTTATCGGGTGCAAATTTATGCAGAACTGTTGATGTCATCGCTGCCGCCACAGGAAAAATGATGACGATGCGAGTGACGTTGAAATATGAAGCAACATTACCTTCCCCTGGAACCCACTCAGAGTCAGAGTCAGAGTCAGAGTCGGAATCGGAGTCAGAGTTAAAGTCGAAGTCAAAGTCGGAAGGAGCTGTTCCAGCTGGAAACTAGGGACTGCAATGATTGGCTTTTTTTTCCTCTTTCTATTCTTTGTTGTTTCTTTCGCATTTTAAGTGGGCTAAAAGGAATGGAGGATTTGGGCCAACGAAGCGCGTCTGTTAACTGTGCTTGGCTGAAGCCGATAAGAAGTTTGTGTTGTGCCTTTTTATGGCAGGGGCCTTAATTTTTATTAACATTAGAAGTGCACCTAAAAATTTGTAATAAATGACTTTGAAATTGATTGGAAGCTCACGATTTTATATGCTCCATAAAGTCGCTTACACTTGAATGGGCATAAATATACGAACCATAACTATCCCACATTTCTCATGAGATAATCAAAAGTTTATGGATGATTTCATTTAGTACATTATTTACTAAATAAATAATTGGTTATTTATTGATGATTTATTGGTTATCAAAGATTAAACTTATAGCTTATTTATTGATAGATTTTTTAACTACAAGGCAAAGAATACAATGTATGCTGTACAATGATTTTTCGCCTTGAAGAATAATAATGTCTTTAATAATCTTAGTTGGTTTCCGGCACTGGATGACAACAAAGAAACTCGGGCTTTATCTGCAATACAGATATTTTATATTAGCTTGAAATGTATACATAATGGAAACCTGATAAGCCTGTGTTCAAATTGAAAGTCACTTTGAAATAGAGTTTAACTTATTAACAATTATCAATCAATAGAATTGAAACATGATGCTTCAATTTTGGATAACTTTTAAAACTATGTGAGTAACGTTTGATGCATTTACATAGAATTTGAGTTCCCCTAGATAAATCTGAGAATGAACTCCTGTTTTATTGACCATTTCACTTTGAAGACCATTCACTTTTTATGTAGCGTGTTATTTCATAAAGTTGGAGCAAATTGCATAAAAGTTACAGTGGATTTAACATGACAGTTACATTCGCGGGTATCCATCTAAAAGAAGAGGACGCACTTGGAATACTATGTACCAGATATATCATATACTATACCATGTACACTGTACAGTACCTTATACCATGTACCTTTTACTATGTATGGCTATTATAAAAGTTTGTACTTTTTTATGCGTCTGGGATCCCCATGGGTTCCTCTCTCTCTGACTGTGGCTTCAAGTTGTTGTTTTTATTTTTATTGCCCAATGCTGTTTGACGTGGACTCTCAGTAGGGAGATGTGGTTGGGTGGTTGGGTGGTTTTAGCGGTTCACGTGGGTACACGTGTGCTCCCACAGGTGACGATGGCCTCGTTTATGAACAAACAGCAAAATGTTGTCAACATTTCGAAATTTATTTGTTCAATATACTTATATATACAGACACAGACAGGCGATGAGCATATGTCGACTGTAACTCTCTTTCCACTCTATCTCTCTCTCTCTCTTTCTATCTATGATGGTGTGTGTGCGTGTGTTATTAAATTAAACACAGAGCTGCCATCAGCGCTGAGCCAAAAGCATTCATTAGCCACGTTTACTGCACCCGTGGCGACCTCCATTTTGCCTGATGAGTTTTTGTTGTTGTTGTCTTCTTTTTTTTTTCCCATGTTCAACGTTGTCCTGCAAGCAAAACTTTCTTTTGTGTTTGTATTTGCTTTTTGTTTCAGTCAGCACGTGTGTGTTTGTCTGTGTGTGATCATCACCCAGTTGAATCTGTCTTGTAAAAGGAGTATCTTATCCGAGAAATACTAAATTTAAATTAATAGCTACAGGTGGATCACACAAAACAATATTAGTTTAAACATAATTTTAGTATTACGAATATAATAACTAAAGCATGAAAGATTCAAAATGTCACTGATATTTATAAAACACTATATATTAATAGCGAAAAGTAGAAGAATTATATAAAAAAAATCACATCATTAAGTTCAATTAAATTTTTCTTAGAAACCATTATTTTGTAATGGAATTACATATACTTACCATATGGTAAGTCCAAGAAATGGTTCTATTGAAATCGATTAAATTATGTTAAAGTATATTTTATTAAGAAATAATGTTATGCAAATATAAATCAATGCAGAGATACAAATTTTAAATATATGTCTTGTTTTTAACAGTTGGACTTTTGTTAAAGTTATGAGAGATTAAACTTTCAAATTATAAACATACAATACAGAATCAGAATTAATATAAAGGTTTAATTAATGATAAAAAACAGATAATTCATTTAGATCTATTGAAGTTCGACACAGTTGTAAGAGTTCAAGATATTCGTAAATTGTAAGTACTAAATGTAAAAAAAGTTCTTACAAATGGATTAAACACTTTTCGTTTAAAGTTGTTTCAAAACATATTTTCAGATGGATATGCTTTAATCGAGAGTACCAACTAAGAGTTATTCTAAAGGAGGTCATATATTTTATATGATCCTATTTTGTGTAGAGTAAGTAGTGCAGAACTACATACTTCTGTGTAGCTTAAGCACGTACTCAGTTCCCACTGGGTAAAGCAAAGCCGCATTTTTGATTACTTTGTCTATTTGCTGTGGCGGCTGCTGTCATTTCGTGACTGTGCCCCACGTATGTGAGTGTGTGTATGTGTGTGTGTGTGTGTGTAGTGTCTGTATGAGTGTGCTGCATGTTGATGCCACTGCTGATGGTATTTGATGCTGCTTTGGTGTTTTGGTGTGATGTTACATTTTGATACTCGTATTTGTTCTAAAGTGTCCCGAGTACGTGAGCTTCTCTCATCGCATATAGAAATGATTATTGCGCGTCATTTCGGCAAATGGCCTGGCATCTACTGTAGGCTCCATCAAAGGGAAGAAGAAGAAGCCATCAGCAGTTAGAGAAATATTAACGGTCTACAGTTGTTATGCCTGTTTTGTATTTTTGGGTTGCAGTTAAATGCGATTTGACCTGCGTTCTTGTGGGGGCAACACCCAACGCATTAATTCTAATTAACTTTTTGCGGTTAGAGCTCATCAACCCAGAAAAGGGACCTCAACCTGATGCCTGGACCACGAACTAGGAGCTGAAAGACCCAGCCGGTTTATGAGCATTCGCCCAGCCTAAAATGTTAGGGGGTAAAAACAAATGAAGTGCAGGCAATAAAAAGCGACAAAGGCAAATGGTAAAACGTCGTCCTAGTCGTCCTTGTTCTCGTCCTCATTCTCTTTCTTGCGTCCTGCCTGCGTTTTGTGCGTTGAGCCATGGAAATGGAAATGAAAATTTATGCGTGCCGGTTGCCGGGCAAATGCGTCGCGTTCGTGTGATTAAAACACCTGTGCCGACAGCTGCCAACAGCAGCAGTTGGTCCACCCTATTCCCTCTCTTCCCCTATCTTCCTGCCACCCTACTCTCTTGTAACCTGCCACCTGCCAGCTGCCACAGCTGCGTGCAATTGTCTCTCTCTCTCTCTCTCTGGTGGTGGCCAGGTGATCATAGCTTTTCATTTTGCGCCGCCTAATGAAACGTCATGTTATTTATGGCCCAGTTGCGTCCTAATGCAAAGCCATTTCTTTCCATCTACTCTCATACTCTGAGAACTAGGCCACAACGACTGAAATTCCACTCTGCGGATTACTCTCTGCAAATTGCCATGTCCAAATAGTTGGAATTGTGTAGAGCATCTGCCTAAAAGCGAATGCGTATATTAATTCCATATTTTTGCTACCTCAGGTCTATTTATCCAAGTTATTGTGTAACATAATCTAACTCACTAAGGAAATTTATATTTATTGAATACTGTAAAGCTGAGAGGAAATGGAAATCTAAATGTTCATTTTAATCCAAATCTAGCTATATATCTTAACTATTTAAATTTTAAAATATACAAGAATATAAACTTATTTGACAATGGAACTGATCTTTACTGATATTGAAAAGCTAAAAATCAGAAATAGAATAATATGTATACCTTATAAGATTTATCTCAAATTTGAAATGTAAAATTTGAAATTCAATTAAATTTCAACATCTAATTAGATCTGAGATAGATCTAAGAGGTCAACTAAATGATGAATATAATGTTGGCTATAAAGATATATTGATACGACTTACCAAATGTGCAACTTTTTGATCTTAGGACAGCTGAAAAGAGTGAAAAGATATGAATTTTAAGATTTAGTTGAAATTTTCAAAGGGTTTAAATCTATGGCCAATTTAAGCAAGAGATTTTGCTTAGGTTTACTATATTTTACAGACAGGCTCATTAAAAAAACAGAATAAAACACTCGATTTACATTTAAGCAGAAAACATAATTTTGCCCGAGATAATAGGTAATTGATTAAAAATGTGTTTAAACAATGCGTCAATGGATATGACAAATGCATTACAAATTGAAATAGAATTCACTTTCAAATGCTTCTATCAATTTGTAGTGGTTCATTGGTGCATAAATAACCCAATTGGCATTGCCACATAATTCATTCGACTAACCAAAGAGGGAAAACTAAACAGTATAAGGGAAATATCTAAAGCAATTGACAATTTGACATGCATTAAGCTGTTCAATTTGTCTTTGCAATCTGGGCTAGAAGAACTCACTCTTCTCCTCCCATAGGAGTCGTCCAGATATATTGCTCACTTGTCACTTCAATGGATGCGTCGAACTTGCAATGGGTTTTCCCAAGGTTTTCATTTTTTTGGTATTTTCTCTTTTTCTTTTGACAAGCTTCAACCCCAAACGTGTTTGGCATTGATAATTTTGGAGGCGTGACATGACGTTGACCGAAGACTCGTTTTCCAAATGACTTTCAATGAGGGGTCAACGCAGAGGGGGGAGGGGGCCAGTCGGGCAGCAGACCATTAAAAATGCTAATGTGTCTATTGAATGCGAATTTTATGCAAATGACAAGGTTAAAAGCAAAATAAGAGCTACGTTCGCGCTGGTAATGCGATAAAAATTTGACACATCATCACTTTTCAATAAAATCAACAAATTTTATTTAAGTCACAACGCTCCACCATCACAAAAAGAGGGGAAAAGTTTTTCTTCTCTGTGTTGCCTCGGAAGGATGTTGAATGAAGGCAGAAGGACAGCCTGAAAGTAATGCCATTTTCTATGTGGAGGAAAAGCAGAAGGAGGTTCCCTCGATTACCCATGGGTAAAGGAAAAGCTTATCCATTTTGGCCATACGTTTTTGTGTCCTTTTTATTTTTATTTTCATTTTTTTTGTTTTTCTTTGTTTGGCTTTTCTTTTCTTTCGGCTTTATGCTTTTGTCAAATGCCTTTTATTGCGCTGGGCCACGGAAGTTGCCAGTGAATGAAAAGCCTTTATTCAGTTCTGAAAATACTTTGCATTTGAAAATGTGAAATCCGGTTATGTTACTAATTTCTCCACCCCTCCATCTGCTTCTATCTCTCTCTCCCGTAGTCAACATCAATTACAGCATCCGGACCAGAAAATGTAGTTCTCAACTTGCAATGGTAACTCAAATGTCACTCGTCCTTGATTGATGGAATTGACAATTGCGCTGCCCGCCCACGCAAAGGATCGAATCAAATCGTATCTAAGCCCCATTTTCTTCCATTGTCCCCTGCCTTGACTCCCCTGTTCTATCCCTCGACTACTCAAGCTGCAGTCAGCAACAGCTTTTACAGTGCCTACCACTCGTATCATGTCAAGCGTTGCGTTTTCCGCTGTCAATCCGAGATACATTTGTCTGACAGCAGCAGCTACATCGGTCTATTTGAAATCCTTATTGAAATGCTACCAGCAATAGTGAAAAAACAAACATCTTTTAAGGTCTTTAAACATTAACTAACCAATTGTATACATTCAATTTGAAATGAAAACTTAAACAGTTAACAAAGCTAACAAACCAAACCAACATTGCATATAATTGTATGTGTTTTTGCCTCGCAATATTTCATAAAGTTTTTGTCAGCAGTAAAATAATATATAATTAATTGTATACAAACTGCATTACATCAATTCTCTTTGTTATAGTTTTTGTACAATTTTATGTGGAATATTAATAAAAAGCACTTTTAAATGCGTTAGTACTTTGGAGAAAATATAATAAATTCTTTCTAACTGAGTATAATACTTATCATACAAATTTTATCACTTATTTACTATACATTAAAATCAACAATGAAATTGATTGATTATGCTAAATAACATACGGATTTTTAACTAATTACTTTACAGAACAAGCTAAAATTAATTATTGTATTATTAGTTTTTAAATTTCCCTACTATGTATCTGTGTATCCACAAAAAAGAAAAACTAATATGAATTGCAACCTCACCTAAATGTTAATTTACTTTTCATTGCACTATATTTTTTCAGATCTAACAATTCCTGTTTGCAAGAACTTGACAATCCACTTTGTGAAACTATTAAACTGATAGTACTTAAATGACGAATTGCAATTGATAAGCGGATCGTAAAGTAAAAGTTCCAACGAATGATTCAATGAGTATTTTTTTATTCTTTCATTCGTACATTCAATGGTACTCATCAAATGGTCGCCATAACTGCTGTGTAAATACAATTAACGCCTCATTTGAATTGGGGGCTTGAGAGGATAGGAGTATGGTTGAAAATGACGACAAAAACAGTTACACGTTTATTTTCATTGCTGAAATGTTTCTGTTTTAATTGCCAAACACACCTGACATCCTTTTCCCTGTTCCCCTCTCTCTTCACCAGCGTTACCGTCGTCAAGTTCGGCGAGGGGAATATTGAATGAAATTTGTTTTTTACTTTTACCATTTCGTGTAAACATCGCGTGCAATTACGAATATTTTAGTAGTTCACTCGAATACGGGAATGAGTGTGAGTATGACTATGAGTATGAGTATGAGTTCAAGTCCTCTATTTGCTCACTACATACTCGTATTCAAATATTCCCATTCAAATTGAACAAAACGAACGCTTATCAAAACATTAACAGCAACAACAATAATAATAATAACAACAAACAATAACAAACACAACTAAAACAATTAAGATTACCACATAAAAACATTTTAGACCCGAGAATTGAACTACTTGAACTCTATTCTCGGCTTTTTCTGATGAGTAATTTGTGAGCTGCCAACAAGACAAATTGGTTTAACAATCAATTTAGTACATTTTAATCTAAGCAAACATATTTGCTGATATAACTTGACATCCCTTCGTAATCAAAAAAAAGTACTTTGTATAATTTTTTATTTAAAACTATTATTTTTAACCTTTTGATTTAATAGTCATTTTATCAGTCTCATGGCTTTCATTTTTATTAAGAATAATTTGATTAATATAAAGAAGAATTTTACTAAGAATAATTTGATTAATATAAATGCAGGGTATTTTTTAGTGTTCCAAATTGTATTTTATGTTACTGTATCGTTATCACGAAATTCGGCTTCTTCAAGACATAAATACATATTACAAATTTGAGATTCTTTTTTAACTTATTGTTATAGACTTCAAAAAAGGTATTCATTAAACTTAAATAGGAAGTTCCACAATACATATACATATATTCAGTTCCTCACAAGCTTTATTATTTTATTATATTTCTAATGTGTAAACAATTAATAATAACATGGTTTCATCTTTGATTACTACTACATTAGGACAATAACTTACATATAAATACATAAGGTTTAAAATGTTTTGTTGGTTTCATATATTTCAATTTAATAAAAGTTAAAGATATATTTCTTTCTTCTGTAGAACATGTCATCGAGTCGTTCACTGATTATATTGTTTACGAAATAAATCTGCTGATAACTTGCTTGCAGGAATTCCACAAGACGGATTCCACGAAGCTAAAGTCAGATCGGGTTAAGTCTGTATATAATATAATGTTATAATGTATGTGTATTCCACTATCGCTTCTAAAAGCCCAAGTCAAATGTGACTTATTCAGTCTTCTCAGGCACTCAGTTAAGTTCAGTTGCAAAATGTTGCACAAAATAATTTATACAATCTTTGTAATTAATACAATAAACTCATTCTCTGATGGAATTCCTCAATCCGAATTTAATGAAACAAAGTTACTTCTTTCTATGAGTACACAATTATCCGAGTTGAAGTAAGATATCAAACATATTAGATATATAGTATTCATAAGCTAATCAATTTCTTAGAGCCCAACAGGAATATCAGAAGCAGTTAATAGATGGAATTATTAAGACACTGGATAGTCAAGAGCGTCAACAAAAGTTGTTAGATTTCTTTGTGAAGTTCGCAGACATTCAATTTCCCTAAGGCGGAGCTTGAACGTCAGGGAAAGCTAATAGATGGTCAGGGAAAGTCGTTTGAAAGTTTTGTTAATAAGTCTGACATTCAATCTCTCAAAGAGGAGCTTGAGCTTCAGAAGACAGATGGAGTTCTTAAGGCAGCAGACATAAAATCTCTTAGAACAGACCTAGAGCATCAAAAGGCAAATGATCTTGACAAGGAATCCAATATTAAATCTCTTAAAGCGGAGCTTAAACATCAGAGAATTCTGATAGATGGACTGAAAAAGTCGTTTGAAAGTTTTGTTAATAAGTCTGACATTCAATCTCTCAAAGAGGAGCTTGAGCTTCAAAAGGCAGATGGAGTTCTTAAGGCAGCAGACATAAAATCTCTTAGAACAGACCTAGAGCATCAAAAGGCAAATGATCTTGACAAGGAATCCAATATTAAATCTCTTAAAGCGGAGCTTAAACATCAGAGAATTCTGATAGATGGACAGAAAAAGTCGTTTGAAAGTTTTGTTAATAAGTCTGACATTCAATCTCTCAAAGAGGAGCTTGAGCTTCAGAAGACAGATGGAGTTCTTAAGGCAACAGACATAATATCTCTTAGAACAGACCTAGAGCATCAAAAGGCAAATGATCTTGACAAGGAATCCAATATTAAATCTCTTAAAGCGGAGCTTAAACATCAGAGAATTCTGATAGATGGACAGAAAAAGTCGTTTGAAAGTTTTGTTAATAAGTCTGACATTCATTCTCTCAAAGAGGAGCTTGAGCTTCAAAAGGCAGATGGAGTTTTTAAGGCAACAGACATAAAATCTCTTAGAACAGACCTAGAGCATCAAAAGGCAAATGATCTTGACAAGGAATCCAATATTAAATCTCTTAAAGCGGAGCTTAAACATCAGAGAATTCTGATAGATGGACAGAAAAAGTCGTTTGAAAGTTTTGTTAATAAGTCTGACATTCAATCTCTCAAAGAGGAGCTTGAGCTTCAAAAGGCAGATGGAGCTCTTAAGGCAACAGACATAGTATCTCTTAGAACAGACCTAGAGCATCAAAAGGCAAATGATCTTGACAAGGAATCCAATATTAAATCTCTTAAAGCGGAGCTTAAACATCAGAGAATTCTGATAGATGGACAGAAAAAGTCGTTTGAAAGTTTTGTTAATAAGTCTGACATTCATTCTCTCAAAGAGGAGCTTGAGCTTCAAAAGGCAGATGGAGTTTTTAAGGCAACAGACATAAAATCTCTTAGAACAGACCTAGAGCATCAAAAGGCAAATGATCTTGACAAGGAATCCAATATTAAATCTCTTAAAGCGGAGCTTAAACATCAGAGAATTCTGATAGATGGACAGAAAAAGTCGTTTGAAAGTTTTGTTAATAAGTCTGACATTCAATCTCTCAAAGAAGAGCTTGAGCTTCAGAAGACAGATGGAGTTCTTAAGGCAGCAGACATAAAATCTCTTAGAACAGACCTAGAGCATCAAAAGGCAAATGATCTTGACAAGGAATCCAATATTAAATCTCTTAAAGCGGAGCTTGAACGTCAGGGAAAGCTAATAGATGGTCAGGGAAAGTCGTTTAATGGACTTGTTAATAAGTATATTCAACCTCTTAAAGAAGACCTAGATCGACAGAAGGAAGATGGAATTGCTAATAAAGTGGAACTAGAACGATTTGGAAAGCTTATAGATATAATTGTAAAGAAATCTTATCCTAGTTGTACCGATGCCAATTCAAGTGGAGTCTTTGATATACGCCTCTGCAACTTCAGTGTTCTACCTTTTAAAGTTTTCTGCGATGCGGAGACTCGAGGCGGAGGATGGACGACTATATTGAAGAGGATGGATGGCAGTGTGGATTTCATCGGAACTGGACTGAATACAAAAATGGATTCGGAAACCTGAGTGGCGAGTTCTTCTTGGGTTAGGATAAAATACATGCCCTAACGGCAGAAAGACGTCAAGAGTTGCTTATAGTTTTTGAGCACTTTCGGGGGAGATGAAAGGTTTATAACATATGATGAATTTGCAATCGGCGACGAGGATCAACAATATGTCTTACACACTCTGGGCAAAGCTAATGGAACTGTGGGCGATTCACTTTCATCCCATCGTGGAATGAAATTTTCCACTTTCGACCGTAATAATGATGGTGGCAATTGCGCCGTATCTTTCACTGGCGCCTGGTGGTTTAATAGTTGTTACAGAACGTATGTACAATAACTTGCTTAAACATTTTTTTTAGCTTATTTTAATTTCACAGCCATTTGATGGGAAAATATATGCATGACGGAAATGGAAAAGGAATCATATGGCTGGACCGTTGGTCCCATTATCTCCCTAAAAAAGCCATTATGATGATACGACCAAGGAACTAAGTATTTAACCTTTACTACATGTTCTAACATCGCTTATCTGTTACTCAAATATGTATTATGGTAAAAAATAAAAATATTTTATATTTATATGTAGTGCTATGATTTTCAACAAAAACAAAACGATTTTTTTATTTATATACATATGTATCTATATTTATGTATATTATATATTTATATACACAACATAAAAATTCACCTAAAATTTACTTTTACATAAATTACAATTTTGCGGCTAATTCAGTATAATAGAATCCTTCAAATTGCCTGCTTCGTAGTTCAGAAATTCTTCGTTCTTTGCGGGCAATATCTTCTGTCTCACTGTCTCCATTTGTTGTCTCATTTCAACCTCATCATAAGGATAGTCGGAAATTGGGTTTAAAGTCGCTGAGAGATAAGTTTCAGATCGTTGCGTTGTAGAAGACGTCGACAGAGAAGTTCAAGAGGCGCCTCCATATTCCATGCAACACGAGCCGACATTTCACAATAGTCAAGGTTACCCTGTTGTCGATAGAGAAGCATATGGGTATGCGATCCAACTCCTGCTATTGCCACAGATAACAATGTGGTAACTGCTTGCACGATTTCCTCGAGTGATCGCAACCAACGTGCCACGTGGATCGCGGTGACGTGCCGTTCAGATCGAACATTATGATCGCACATTTGGCAAAGAAAAAGTAACCATTGTGAAGTCCTCCATGTCGCTCATCGCCTGCCACATCCCACAATTCCAGAGCCAACGGCTGATAGTTGGTCTGGAGCAGCAGAGTGTAAACCATGAGTCCCTCTGTGGGTACATGTTGAGCTTTGAATTGACCAGTCGCATGTCTGCGCAAAAATGTTGATTTCCCAACACCCGAATCACCAATAATCAAACATTTATACGTATGTTGTGTTGACAAACTGGGCTTAAACTCCATAAGAATTTGTGTGTAAAAAATCTTTTCCAAAGATATTAAATGTGTATGTTTATAAACTTAATATCTAGCTATCTTAGATTTCAAATTTACATATATAACATTTAAATAACTAGCTAAATTTGTCATTTCCGATTCTTACTATGAAGCATTCGTTATCAACGTTCTGTTCTTGACAATTTGAAGCTTCCTTGAAATTCCATTATATACTATAGAATGCTAAGCTAATCGCTTTTAATACATATGCCCAATCTGGGAAATTTCGAAATTCTATAGAAATTTTGTTATATAGAATAGCGGCTACTTAGTATTGTATAAGTTGTTAATTTTAACTTATAATCAAACCAAAAATAGAATGCTTATCATTTAAAAAATTGTCGGGTATTTCACAAGTCGACAACAACTGAAACCCGGAAACAATTCTCTTATAATAGAATACCACCTTATTTATTCTTATCGCATGTCAGAGAAGTCAGAGAAGTCGAATCGAAAAATAATTATACCTAATAAAAATAATCTGAATTTCGATTATTGCATTTTTTTTATTTATTACAAATTATAACATATTGAAAAATGTATTCAATATTTAATTGTAATAGAAAATAACCTTTTTTATTTTAGCCATATAAATTAACAGTGGGAGGTCAATAATTACTGGAAAGTGATCACTGCCAAAACGATACAAATGGGTTTGAGCTGCAAGGTGTCCTTTCCAGTTAATTGGTCCTCCGTAGATCCCATAGTCGATTATTCGGCCAGGTCCGTCAGATCGGTCAGTTGGCGGCTTGGTTACCGTATTTGGAATGACTTTACTGTAGAAACAAGTTTGAGTATCTCGAGGAACCTGTACGAAATCAGGTTCTAGATTGGTATCGCCATTAGAATCCATCTTGTTTGATGACACTCGCTGTTCATGAAGTAAGCAACTTTTTGAACACTGAGATTAATTTCACTTCGCGAAGGGTTAGGATCCGAGTGTGCTGAGAAAACAACATAATTGTTAAGGCGAATTCAAGAAGTGGTCTATTAGTATCAATTCGATCTGGGTAATTGGAGTGAGGGAGAAAAAAAAGTACTTCTTCTGCTCTCTCATTGGATATTATTGCCATATTTTGCGTTGATATATCATTGTGAATATTCCGAAAATAATGAGTATCATTTTCAAAATTTACCACTCTTTCATAGTAGTACATGTAAAAAAGCTGATTATTATATTTCAGCTTGAAAGAAGTTACGGTGTTGTCGCTTAGCGCTGATAATACTATATGTCCACGGGCATCAGTATCCACAACATACGTCGGCACATTATCAACGACAAGTTGAAAGGGTAGAGGTCTTCGGGGAGGTGTTCTCAGAGTTCCAGCTTCTTGAATTGCCAGCACATCGACTTGATTCAAAAAGTTAACCACAGATCCCCACTTAGCGCCTTGTGTATTCCAGGTTACAAAGGACTTGTCCTGAGCGGACACGGCAGCAATAAGAATGCCAAATAGTAGAAGAAATCTATTCATCTAAAATAATTAAGTTAGTTTAAGTAACTTTAATGTCAAGATACACTCTCACTTATTTATTCATACTTACAGTCATCATAAGCAAGCTTGGTCAGGTCAGTTTGCCGTCTGAATTTAAACTAAAAGACCCAAAAAAAACGTATCACCATGAAAACTTTTCAACATCTCATATACATATTTGTAGGACGCATGTATATTCTTATCACTTTTGTAGGAAGGCAACATAAATTTGAAATGTGAATAGCACAGATTAAACTTATTTGCTCTCAATTTTTCGTATTAATTAAAATTTGAAATTATAAAACTAGAAACTAATTGAATAGAATTTTTGGAATTTCTAGATTTTTTTTCCATGACACATTTTCTATTGCAATATATATTTTAAAAACAAGGTATCCGATAGGTTAGCTATTTAATTAAATTCATCATTTGTGAGTAATGCCACTTTATATAAGTCTAAATTGATCGAATAAATATTTAACTTAATTAAAAAATAAATTAATAAATATACACAGGTATCCCATGAATAAATAAGAAGTTTACTCTCATCTCTATCAAATATTATATTTAAACGTTTCTGCTATATTTTGTTGATAAGGAAAGATCCCAAAACTTGTGTTCATCTTATGCCAAGAAAAAACCTTTTGAAATATTTATAAATAAGAACAGAGTCAAACAAGCTATGTTCTTTATAAAAAGCTCGAAGTCGGACTGAGTTATTTAAATAAATAATTTCCTGAAATAGAAATAGAAATAATATCTGATATTCTTAAGCAAATCACAGGGTATCCCAGCACTGGCTGTAAATTTGTG
>JAWNND010001039.1:0-17090 GCA_035043265.1 Drosophila testacea | reverse complement strand
CACACAGGCACACTTGGCAGGGGAAAGGGAATGACAAATGCTTTGGTGCCAACATCAAAATGTCAGCTCACAATGGGCAAATGTAACATTTTGTTGTCCCAAATTTCAATTTAGGGATCTACAATTTTCCAATTAATTTAGTTAGACTAAAATTTAAGTTATGTATTGACTTATTCTTTGATTGATCGAGCCCGATCTTCGTTAGTTTTTATTTGGCCACGAAATGTGTAATTTAATATTAAAAGAAATCAGTATCAAACAGAAATATTTTTATACCATCTAGAGTATTACGACTTAGAGGATTAACCTTAAAACAATAACATTTCATTATACCAAAACATTGCACTTTTTTCCCATAGTTCAATGGGGAACGGGAAAACGAAGGAACAGGGATAGAGAAAGTACGGGGCAACACAGGGCATTGGGGAAAAGGCAGGGATAAGCTGATCCCTAAAGCTAAAGCTGTGTGACTCGCAGCCCGTCACTTTTGACTTCTCGGACAACGCAGACGGCGACATTGAGCAATTGCCATGCATAAATATTCGCCTCATACACTCACACACACATATACCGTTAGAGCGAGAGTGTATGTGTGTGTGTGTGTGTGTGTGTGTGTGTGTGGGTGGCACAACCACCTGTCGGGATGGGTATAAACATAAACAAAAGCTGCCACATATCAAAACAAGCAGCAGGCAACATGTTGCCAACGGACATGCGCCTTGAATGCGCCAGCAACATTGTTGCCCATTGCGCGAAATGTTGTGCAACTTTTCGAATTTGCGAGAGCAACATTAACAACAACAAAATCAGCAGGTTGCACCTGCGCAATGCTTAAAAATATTAAAATTATTATACAATTAACTTGAAATAATTTGCAGTAAATTTATGATTAGAAATATAAATAAAATACATATTTAATTGAGAATTGAAAATGCAGACAAATATTTTCTATGTTTTAGAAAATTAAAGGAGGGGAATAATTTAAGTTTGCATAAATTCAATACATATTTGATATAAATATGTTACAATTAAGAAAGAAACTGGAAATGTTCAGTACATTTTTGATAACATGAGTATAATCGAAATAAGTTGTATATTAGAGTACCAAAAATTATCATATTATTTTTAAATAAATATAGGGTTAAAAAAAACCGAGAAGCACCGACGAAAAAAATTATAAATTTAAGAATCTTTAAAAATATTTTTTAAAAGCTACATATTTCTCTGTATAAACTAAGCTTTTTGCAAAATAAACAATGCCTTACACAAAAAAAAATACAGTATATTTAGCCTTAAATCAATCCGAAATGATGTCAGAAGTTTGGTAATCTTGAATTATTTTAAACTTGAATTACTTGATTCAAGTACGGCTTTTTATTTTGTTGCAAGCAAATATTTTAGCTATTGGGGACCATATAAAAATGTTGAACTTGAACCAAATGAAGGCTATTTAATCCGTATATGGTTATAATTTAACACTTGAAGCCTTAATACATACTTAAAACAAACAAGATTTTAAGAATGGATTACTAGAAAAGTACCTCCGAGAAGCGAGCAGACAGTACAAAATTCTCAGTAGCAAAATACAGGAAATAGAAAAGGGATACAGACAGGAAAAAAAACGATATGCAAACAAATATAAAATCCATTGGATAAACGACAAAAGTTGAAGAGATTTATAAAACCTCGAAGTATACGGAAATACACCACAGATTGTCACTATAAATGCCTGATAAAGTCTGTTAAACTGTATGTTTAATCATTTAAGTGGGAGAGAAGGAGAGAATTGGAAAACTAACGATTCTGGGATATTTTTGACCGCAAAGCCTTAATAATTATCGTTTGTTTTCAACTGTTGGTGTCAAGCGCAATAAGTGAAGTGTTGTAAAATCCATTCAGCATTATAACGGCAATTTTAAATACTTAACTGTACATGCGAATATATTTATGAAGCGGCAACGATTTAATCCCAAATATATGATAAGAGCAATATTACAACGAGCTGTCGAATAGCCATATTAATACCCTATAAACATAAACAAACATTTCAAAGGGTCGCATACGTTTGACAATACTGTATACCCTATTATTCTAACTAGCATAAATATGAATTTTATAATACATATCATTCTGTTCTATCTATGAAAGTAAATTATACAACCCATTGTGTTAGGAATTCGAAAAGAACTATGTATTATACCAATAAGATTTACTCTGAACATTTAAAAAATTAATATAATAATATTATGTTTTATTTAAAAAATTTATTAGGATAAATCTGACCTATGCTTTTTTTGATGAATTAATTAATAAGACGATGAGTATTTTTTTCTAATCTTATAGAACTTTATTTTTCTATAACTCTCTAGAGTTTCCTCGTTTTTCGAACCAATCGAAGATTAGATTAATTTTGAAATTACAGAGTATTTCAGAGTGCAGCAAGCCCTACTCCAGCAAGGATAACTTGCTTATTACATACGCTCGCTGAACACCAGGTGCAATTATAATGTTGTGCAACATTTGAAAGAATGCAGCTTGGAATTTATTTATTTATATGCTGTGATTGTGTGTGTGTGTGTGTGTGTGTAAAGAATGTATGTGTGCGTGTGTGAATGCGTTAAACGCTGCTGAAATTACAATATAAAAATGTTGTTTAATTAGCATATGGCGGTAATTAATTAATTTGTAAACTGAATGCCACAATGCGTGCAAAAGAAGGAGAAATGTAATGATATCATGGGAGAGTTTACAATTTGCTATGCAATTTTCATATTAAATCAAAGATTATTGTTTAATTAAATACAGACAGCTAGAGAAACGTGAATGTGAGAAGCAGACAGAGACAGAGACAAAAGGAGCGTGAGAAAGAAACATAATCAAACTAATTTGCATTGAAATTGAATCAAAATTCACACAACATGAATCCCTATTGCATTCGTAAGTTATTTGAATCCTACCCAGCAATTGATCTGTGATGAACCCAGAAAAAAAAATAAAAATACTTATTCCACGATTAAAATTAAGCGCGAAAATTACCCCAAATGCAGCAACAACAAAAACAACTGCAAAAATACAAAAAGAAAAATGAAAAGGAGAGAAAATAACAACGATTTGTAAATAAATAAAACTTAATGCATTTTCATATTTTCATTCATTCTGTAAATCTGCCAATCTGTCTATCCGACCGACCAGAACTCTGCCCCCTCTCTACCCTCCCCCTCCCCCCACAAACACATAACCAACCATTGTTGATTTAATATAAATATATATAAAAAGTTGCAAATGAACGACTTAACAATGCCCTGGAAAACTTTTTCGAACAGAAAACAAAGTAGAAGACATTTTTATTTATTTCGATTCCTAGTGCTGCAAGCTAAAACTTATTAGCTAGAAAACAAGCTGAGACTTAATATTATAGGCACTAGCTACAACACAAGCTAGAACTTATTAATTAAGGCACTAGCTACAACTCAAGATAAAACTTATTAATTAAGGCACTAGCTACAACACAAAATAAAACTTATTTATTTTTTAGACACTAGCTACAATACAAGCTTAAACTTATTATTTAAGACACTAGCTCCAGTACAAGCTAAAACTTATTATTTAAGGCACTAGCTACAATACAAGATAAAGCTTATTTATTTTTGACAGACAAACATATGTTCGTAATATAACTTTTGTTATACCCTTGCAGAGGGTATTATATTTTTGTCACGAAATGTGTAACGCATTGAAGGAAGCCTCACAGACCCCATAAAGTATATATATTCTTGATCAGGACGACGAGCTGAGTCGATATAGCCATGTCCGTCTGTCCGTCTGTCTGTCTGTTTCTATGCAAACTAGTCTCTCAGTTTTGAAGCTATGTTGATGAAACTTGGTACAGGTCCGTCTTTTTACTGCACGCAGTACATATGTCGGAACCGGCCGGATCGGATAACTATATCATATAGCTGCCATAGGAACGATCGGTTCGAAAACAACATTTAGTATGAACAACTTTTTTGTTTCTCAAGATATCTAAACCAAATATACACATTGTGTGTTTGATTAAGTTTTAAACAGGCTGACCAAATTTGGTGTAAATCGGACTACTATATCATATAGCTGCAATAGGATCGATCGGTCCAAAATCAACATTTAACAAATTTTGTAAAAAATCTGACGGCTTACACAGGGCACTGCGCTATATTTTTTAGATTAATTTTGATTAGTTTTGTTATTTTTATGTTAACTTCTACTTACTATGGAAGCTTTTTATAATAATTTTATATACTTTAATTAAATATTCCATTTCATTTGAGATTTTTAAGATCGCACTTATATACCCCACTGTTATTTAGACTGAAATGTCATTGAAAATGAAATTAATGAGCGAGAAATTGCATACACATAAATTTATATGTATTCACATTAATGCTGATTGCTTACAGGACGCGACAAGGGCGGAGAGGAGAATGGAGAGGAGAGAAAAGTAAAGGGGAAAGTGGTGTCGAACACGGTAAAGGGATGAGGAGGGGAGGAAAAGGGGCGTGTTTGTGGCAACGACGGCCACAACTGTTGACAACATAATCGACTTGTACTTAAAATGTTGCAATGTGTTAATTGTATGCCTATATATGTAAGTATATGTATATGTACATATATATAGTGACGTATTTACATACGTATTCACCTACACAAACAAATGTCCACATGAACACAAACCATATTCACATAAACTCAAATAAACATATACAACTCAAATTTCCACTTCCACATATTCATAAATGTTGAATCAGCACATTATACATTCTCACAATCATAAACCCAAGCATTGTAATTTTCTTAAATTTAGTCTTCAGCTGAATACGAATGAATAAAGACAATTAAAACTAAATCATCGCTATTTGATTTTTATTCGGATTTTTCAGCGGTTCCAAGTACAATCTATTGATTGTAAGTGAACTTTGGCTCAACGTGAAATAAACAATTATCTCACTGGCGCAGCCGGTAGGATAGTGAAAAGTGTTGTGTTGATGCGATAGCTAGACTACTTAATTCTCTCAATTTTTCGCTATCCGCAAAAGAATCGCGCTAAGGTACCAAGCGACGGCAAATAGCGCTTCAAGTTATAAAAAAAATTTTTTTTATAACCTCGACAGTGAAGTGTGCACCGTATAACGCAATTGCCTATAGTATAAACTTGGAAATACTCTTTTCAAGAAGACGCGTCAGAATTTGTGGGAGTTGTAAATCCACTCGGTGCTCCAATAAAACACGAAATCGCTAACGTGCAACCAATACATACCTAGAAAGATAAGAGTTAAAAATAAGAAAATTAAAATTCAATTAAATATATCAACGAAACCAAACTAAAATAACCAATCAAAAAAAATGGACCAAGGAGGAGAGCATTTGCAATTGTTGCAGCAACTACAGCAACAACAAGCTGAAATACTAGAACATCGACAACAAGTGCAGTTGGAGCTAAGTGCAATGCAGCAGCAAATAATGGAACAACAACAACCACCACCGCAGCCCCAACAACAACAGCAGCAGCAACCAATGTTTTTGTCTGACGCAAATATGTCACAAGTTGAGCGTCAAATTTCCACTGTGGAGAAGTTTACAGGCGACCCGAATACCCTGTACACATTTGTGAGCCGAATTGATTTTATTTTGGCCTTATTTCCGACCAACGACGAGCGCCAACAACTAATCATTTTTGGCCAAATAGAGCGTAACATCAGTAGCGAAGTGATGAGAACAATTAGCACACCTGACCTCAACAACTGGACTCAACTAAGACGACAACTGGTACTCAACTATAAGACGCAATTACCTAACCATCAACTACTTGAAGAATTTCGTAACACACCGTTCCGAGGCAACATCAAGGCATTTCTGGAAGAAGCTGAACGACGCCGTCAAGTCTTAAGCAGTAAGTTAGAACTTGACGATGTGGGAACTGAGACCTTTTTATATAAAAAATTAATAAAAACTAGTATTGAGAACTTAATTTTAAAATTGCCATATCATATCCAAATGAGAGTTTTGAACCACAATATACCCGATTTGCGTTCTTTAATAAATATTTTACAAGAAAAAGGTCTTTACGATGATACAAACGCCCCTAAAAATAATCAAAATAAAAATATTAACGTAAATACAAACAAGCCACAATATAATGCTCAAATTGGCAACCAGCCCAAACCATTTACCCCTTTCCAACCATACCCTAATTACCCACAATATCGACCATCTACTTACCCTCAACAATTCTATCCACCCCCGCAACTATACTCACCATTTACTAATCAACGTCCCATGGCTCCGCAGTCACCAAAACAAAATTTTTATACCCCTAGACCGAATATGCCTGAACAAAATCAGTTTAATTATCAGTACAATCACCCATCTTATAATAATCTCCCACCCAAAGCAATTATGCAACATAATCAGCCGATTAAAAGAACTAGACCCAACGATAGCGAACAAACTAAAATGAGCATCGATGAGTCTAGATACCAAGAAGAATTAGCTAACCAACAACTACCATATCCCTACTATACTGTACCTTATTATCACCCCGAATATTATCCGAATGAATACCCTAACAATTACCAACAAATCGATACAGAAACCGACACTAACGAACCAACAGACGAAGAAGTTATTTCAAATGAATTCAAGCAATTGGAGATCGAGCAAGCGGAAAATTTTCAGCTACAAGCCTCGGATCAAACCAATACATAAAAATAAAATACAAAGGCAATGACTTGAAGTGCCTAATCGACACTGGTTCTACTGTTAATATGCTTACCCATAATATTTTCAACTTACCCATAGAAACAATAAATTGCCAAATCCACACTAGCAACGGTCCCTTGTCTGTCACCGAAGCGGTCACCTTACCGTCAAATAATTTTTTCCCAGCGTCTCAGCAGTTTCTGTTGCATGCATTTTCGAACGACTATGACATGCTCATAGGATGCAAAATGCTGACACAGGCGAAAGCCGAAATAAACTACAAGAATTATACTGTGACACTGTATAATGACAAATTCAAATTAATAAACACTAACAATTTGCCTAACCAGAACCACTTCCAAGTCAAAACAAAAAATTCTCAAGAGCCTTTGTATAGGTTGAATCACTTGAACGATGAAGAAAACAATAAACTAATGACACTTTTACGGAAATTTACTGACATTCAATACTATGAATGCGATAACCTGACATTCACTAATTTGGAAAAGCATACAATAAATACTACGCACAATTCTCCCATTTATTCAAAAATATATAGTTACCCACAAGCTAACGAAACTGAAGTAGATAATCAGATACAAGACATGTTAGAACAGGGTATCAAAAGAGAGAGCAACTCACCCTACTGCAGTCCTATTTGGGAGGTCCAAAAAAAAAAATGGACGCGTCAAGGCAGAAAAAATTCAGAATTGTCATTGATTATAGAAAATTTAACGATATAACGATCAATGACAGATTTCCCATACCCAATATGGACGAAATCTTGGGCAAACTAGGCCGATGTAATTATTTTACAACTATAGATCTGGCTAAGGGGTTTCATCAGATTGATATGGACTCTGCATCCATCGCGAAAACGGCATTTTCAACTAAACATGGCCACTATGAGTTTACTCGCATGCCATTTGGGCTTAAAAACGCCCCTGCCACTTTTCAGAGATGTATGAATAATATTTTGCACCCACTTTTGAATAAAAATTGCCTCGTATACTTAGATGATATCATTGTTTTCTCTACTTCTCTCGAGGAACATCTGCATTCCTTGCAATTAGTTTTTGAAAAATTATTTCAAGCCAACCTTAAATTACAATTAGACAAATGTGAGTTTCTCAAATCAGAAACCACATTTTTAGGCCATGTCATTACGAAAGATGGTATTAAACCAAATCCCGAAAAAATTCAAGCTATCACTAAATATCCATTACCAGCTAAACCAAAAGAAATAAAAGCATTTTTAGGGCTCACGGGCTACTATCGAAAATTTATTCCTAATTTCGCTGACATCGCAAAACCTCTAACTAAATGCTTAAAGAAAGAGGCGAAAATTGATATCAAACACAAGGAATATATAGAAGCCTTCGAAAAGCTCAAACTGCTTGTCTCAAACGATCCAATATTGAGAATTCCGAATTTCGAACGAAAGTTCACATTGACCACTGACGCTAGCAATGTAGCTCTTGGAGCCGTCCTCTCACAAGACGGTCACCCGGTCAGTTATATCAGCCGAACGTTGAATGACCATGAGTTGAATTATAGCGCAATAGAAAAGGAACTCTTAGCTATTGTATGGGCCACAAAAACGTTTAGACACTTCTTGCTTGGCAGACACTTCGAGATAGCTAGTGACCATCAGCCACTATGTTGGTTGCACAAATTAAAAGAGCCAAATGCTAAATTAACTAGGTGGAGAATACGATTATCCGAGTATGACTTCGACATAAGATACATAAAAGGGAAGGAGAATTATGTCGCGGACGCTCTATCCAGGGTAAAAATAGAACAGAATTTTTTTGGCGAAGCAACCCAACACAGCGCAGAAGAAGATAGTTCAAATTTAATAAGCTTAACCGAAAAACCGGTGAACCATTTCCAGCGACAAATAATATTTACAAAAGGACCGAATAAAATACAAAAATATAGCGCAAGCTAACTTTGGCGCGCCAAAGTTTGGATACCCTTGCAGTGTCCTGTGTAAGCCGACAGATTTTTTACAAAATTTGTTAAATGTTGATTTTGAACCGATCGTTCCTATGGCAGCTATATGATATAGTAGTCCGATTTAAACCAAATTTGGTCAGCCTGTTTAATACTTATTCAAACACACAATGTGTATATTTGGTTGAGATATCTTGAGAAACAAAAAGTTTTTCATACTAAATGTTGTTTTCGAACCGATCGTTCCTATGGCAGCTATATGATATAATAGTCCGATTTACACCAAATTTGGTCAGCCTGTTTAAAACTTAATCAAACACACAATGTGTATATTTGGTTGAGATATTTTGAGAAACAAAAAAGTTTTTCATACTAAATGTTGTTTTCGAACCGATCGTTCCTATGGCAGCTATATGATATAGTAGTCCGATTTACACCAAATTTGGTCAGCCTGTTTAAAACTTAATCAAACACACAATGTGTATATTTGGTTGAGATATTTTGAGAAACAAAAAAGTTTTTCATACTAAATTGAAATGATATAGTTATCCGATCCGGCCGGTTTCGACATATGTACTGCGTGCAGCAAAAAGACGGACCTGTACAAAGTTTCATCAAGATAGCTTCAAAACTGAGTGACTAGTTTGCATAGAAACAGACGGACACACGGACAGACGGACAGACGGACATGGCTATATCGACTCAGCTCGTCGTCCTGATCAAGAATATATATACTTTATGGGGTCTGTGAGGCTTCCTTCAATGCGTTACACATTTCGTGACAAAAATATAATACCCTCTGCAAGGGTATAACGAGACTTACTTTAAAAAACAAATTACGCACATTTTTTACGACGAAATGACAGTCGAAGACGCCAAAAAATATTTAATAGACCATTTTTGCACTAAAACTAGTGCATTGTACATAAAAAGTGACTCAGATTTTGAAACCATTCAAATCGCGTATAAAGAAATAATTAATCCCTTCCATACCAAAGCCTTCCGCAGTTTAATTTTATTAAAAAACATTCTCACTTATGCCCAATTTAAGGAATTAATCCTAACTACCCACGAAAAGTTATTACATCCAGGCATACAAAAAACTGTAAAATTATTTAACGAAACTCACTATTACCCCAACAGCCAATTATTAATTCAGAATATTATAAATGAATGCCATATTTGTAATTTGGCTAAAACAGAACACCGAAAAACTGACATGCCCATGAAAATAACACCACAACCAGAAAACTGTAGAGACAAATACGTAGTAGACATTTATTCATCAGAGGGTAATCACTACGTGAGTTGTATTGATTTATACTCTAAATTTGCTACTCTTGAACAGATTAAAACTAAAGACTGGGTTGAATGTAAGAACGCTCTTATGCGAATATTTAACCAACTAGGGAAACCTCAGTTGTTAAAGGCAGACAGAGACGGAGCATTCTCCAGTTTAGCCCTCAAGCGATGGCTTGAGAGTGAGGAAATAGAACTACAATTAAATACAACGAAAACAGGCATCGCGGACATAGAACGCTTACATAAAACAATTAATGAAAAAATTCGTATTATAAAAACATCGGACGACAATGAAGCCAAATTAAGTAAAGTAGAGACAATATTAAATATTTACAATCACAAAACGAAACATGATACTACCGGACAAACACCTGCACACATCTTTTTATATGCCGGACAGCCAACCCTGGACACTCAGCAGATAAAAATAAAAAAAATTGACAAAATTAATGAAGACCGGCAAGAATATGACGTGGACACCAGGTACAGAAAAGGACCGCTGCAAAAAGAAAAAAAGAAAAATCCAATCTGTAATTTTATACCCACACAAACTGAAGAAATTATTAAATACATAGAACCAAATACATTAATAACCTGGAATTTAACCGAAACCATCTTAAGTCAAAATTGTCAAAATGTTAATGCCCAAATAAAAATAAAAGGAAACAAAATAATTCAAATCACCCAATGTAAAATCGAAATAAAAAATATAGTATTAAGTGAAAATCAGTTTATACCAAAATTAGAAATCACACCCTTATACAGCCCATTAAAAATTACAAAAATAAAAACAATACAAACGAAAGATATTGTACATCTAATTACAAAAAATAATAATACCCTATACATAATTATAGCTATAATAATCATATGCTTAATACTTTTGTATTTGTACTTAAGATACGTAAAATTCAACCCACTTAAAACCCTGTATATTTACATAAAAAAGCAACAAAATGAGCAAACTGAACAGAACACAAACACCAACAACATACAAATAGCAATTGTTACCGCCAATAAAATACCCTTACCGAAACTGTACCCATCGAGCGCCGCTACAGCAGACGCTTCTCTTTAAGGGAAGGGAAGTGACGTATTTACATACGTATTCACCTACACAAACAAATGTCCACATGAACACAAACCATATTCACATAAACTCAAATAAACATATACAACTCAAATTTCCACTTCCACATATTCATAAATGTTGAATCAGCACATTATACATTCTCACAATCATAAACCCAAGCATTGTAATTTTCTTAAATTTAGTCTTCAGCTGAAAACGAATGAATAAAGACAATTAAAACTAAATCATCGCTATTTGATTTTTATTCGGATTTTTCAGCGGTTCCAAGTACAATCTATTGATTGTAAGTGAACTTTGGCTCAACGTGAAATAAACAATTATCTCACTGGCGCAGCCGGTAGGATAGTGAAAAGTGTTGTGTTGATGCGATAGCTAGACTACTTAATTCTCTCAATTTTTCGCTATCCGCAAAAGAATCGCGCTAAGGTACCAAGCGACGGCAAATAGCGCTTCAAGTTATAAAAAAAATTTTTTTTATAACCTCGACAGTGAAGTGTGCACCGTATAACGCAATTGCCTATAGTATAAACTTGGAAATACTCTTTTCAAGAAGACGCGTCAGAATTTGTGGGAGTTGTAAATCCACTCGGTGCTCCAATAAAACACGAAATCGCTAACGTGCAACCAATACATACCTAGAAAGATAAGAGTTAAAAATAAGAAAATTAAAATTCAATTAAATATATCAACGAAACCAAACTAAAATAACCAATCAAAAAAAATGGACCAAGGAGGAGAGCATTTGCAATTGTTGCAGCAACTACAGCAACAACAAGCTGAAATACTAGAACATCGACAACAAGTGCAGTTGGAGCTAAGTGCAATGCAGCAGCAAATAATGGAACAACAACAACCACCACCGCAGCCCCAACAACAACAGCAGCAGCAACCAATGTTTTTGTCTGACGCAAATATGTCACAAGTTGAGCGTCAAATTTCCACTGTGGAGAAGTTTACAGGCGACCCGAATACCCTGTACACATTTGTGAGCCGAATTGATTTTATTTTGGCCTTATTTCCGACCAACGACGAGCGCCAACAACTAATCATTTTTGGCCAAATAGAGCGTAACATCAGTAGCGAAGTGATGAGAACAATTAGCACACCTGACCTCAACAACTGGACTCAACTAAGACGACAACTGGTACTCAACTATAAGACGCAATTACCTAACCATCAACTACTTGAAGAATTTCGTAACACACCGTTCCGAGGCAACATCAAGGCATTTCTGGAAGAAGCTGAACGACGCCGTCAAGTCTTAAGCAGTAAGTTAGAACTTGACGATGTGGGAACTGAGACCTTTTTATATAAAAAATTAATAAAAACTAGTATTGAGAACTTAATTTTAAAATTGCCATATCATATCCAAATGAGAGTTTTGAACCACAATATACCCGATTTGCGTTCTTTAATAAATATTTTACAAGAAAAAGGTCTTTACGATGATACAAACGCCCCTAAAAATAGTCAAAATAAAAATATTAACGTAAATACAAACAAGCCACAATATAATGCTCAAATTGGCAACCAGCCCAAACCATTTACCCCTTTCCAACCATACCCTAATTACCCACAATATCGACCATCTACTTACCCTCAACAATTCTATCCACCCCCGCAACTATACTCACCATTTACTAATCAACGTCCCATGGCTCCGCAGTCACCAAAACAAAATTTTTATACCCCTAGACCGAATATGCCTGAACAAAATCAGTTTAATTATCAGTACAATCACCCATCTTATAATAATCTCCCACCCAAAGCAATTATGCAACATAATCAGCCGATTAAAAGAACTAGACCCAACGATAGCGAACAAACTAAAATGAGCATCGATGAGTCTAGATACCAAGAAGAATTAGCTAACCAACAACTACCATATCCCTACTATACTGTACCTTATTATCACCCCGAATATTATCCGAATGAATACCCTAACAATTACCAACAAATCGATACAGAAACCGACACTAACGAACCAACAGACGAAGAAGTTATTTCAAATGAATTCAAGCAATTGGAGATCGAGCAAGCGGAAAATTTTCAGCTACAAGCCTCGGATCAAACCAATACATAAAAATAAAATACAAAGGCAATGACTTGAAGTGCCTAATCGACACTGGTTCTACTGTTAATATGCTTACCCATAATATTTTCAACTTACCCATAGAAACAATAAATTGCCAAATCCACACTAGCAACGGTCCCTTGTCTGTCACCGAAGCGGTCACCTTACCGTCAAATAATTTTTTCCCAGCGTCTCAGCAGTTTCTGTTGCATGCATTTTCGAACGACTATGACATGCTCATAGGATGCAAAATGCTGACACAGGCGAAAGCCGAAATAAACTACAAGAATTATACTGTGACACTGTATAATGACAAATTCAAATTAATAAACACTAACAATTTGCCTAACCAGAACCACTTCCAAGTCAAAACAAAAAATTCTCAAGAGCCTTTGTATAGGTTGAATCACTTGAACGATGAAGAAAACAATAAACTAATGACACTTTTACGGAAATTTACTGACATTCAATACTATGAATGCGATAACCTGACATTCACTAATTTGGAAAAGCATACAATAAATACTACGCACAATTCTCCCATTTATTCAAAAATATATAGTTACCCACAAGCTAACGAAACTGAAGTAGATAATCAGATACAAGACATGTTAGAACAGGGTATCAAAAGAGAGAGCAACTCACCCTACTGCAGTCCTATTTGGGAGGTCCAAAAAAAAAAATGGACGCGTCAAGGCAGAAAAAATTCAGAATTGTCATTGATTATAGAAAATTTAACGATATAACGATCAATGACAGATTTCCCATACCCAATATGGACGAAATCTTGGGCAAACTAGGCCGATGTAATTATTTTACAACTATAGATCTGGCTAAGGGGTTTCATCAGATTGATATGGACTCTGCATCAATCGCGAAAACGGCATTTTCAACAAAACATGGCCACTACGAGTTTACTCGCATGCCATTTGGGCTTAAAAACGCCCCTGCCACTTTTCAGAGATGTATGAATAATATTTTGCGCCCACTTTTGAATAAAAATTGCCTCTTATACTTAGATGATATCATTGTTCTCTCTACTTCTCTCGAGGAACATCTGCATTCCTTGCAATTAGTTTTTGAAAAATTATCTCAAGCCAACCTTAAATTACAATTAGACAAATGCGAGTTTCTCAAATCAGAAACCACATTTTTAGGCCATGTCATTACGAAAGATGGTATTAAACCAAATCCCGAAGAATTTCAAGCTATCACTAATGTATTAGGTCCTCTGGAGCATAATTGAAACACTTTATTTCTGGAGAAGACGTCTGTCTTCTATGTAGGTTATTTATTAATTAAATGTCTTAGCTTAGAGCTGCGAGCTGTGAAGGAGCGAGCGCAGCCGTTTTACATGTCTTATATATAAAGGTTTATGTAAAGCAACGGAAACGTTGCTGGCAGGCAGAGAGTGTCATGCATGCACATATGTATATACTTGGACGGTCAAGCGTGAGAACGCTGACTCGGCTATTTGGGCGGGCGCTGTTATCAAGTGCGAACATATTTCGTCTGCACTTGAAGTGTGCAGAGGGCACTTAGCGTTAGCCGCGCAGCGACAAAGTCGCCGCTTTATATATATTATATGTATTATGTTGGCATAACAACAAAGTGTTGTTTATGCTTAGGCAACTTATGTGTTGCTGCCCAAGATGTCTTGAATATCATTCATATACATATGTACACATGCTACACTAAATATCCAATACCAGGTAAACCAAAAGAAATAAAAGCATTTTTAGGGCTCACGGGCTACTATCGAAAATTTATTCCTAATTTCGCTGACATCGCAAAACCTCTAACTAGATGCTTAAAAAAAGAGGCGAAAATTGATATCAAACACAAGGAATATATAGAAGCCTTCGAAAAGCTCAAACTGCTTGTCTCAAACGATCTAATATTGAGAATTCCGAATTTCGAGCGAAAGTTCACATTGACCACTGACGCTAGCAATGTAGCTCTTGGAGCCGTCCTCTCACAAGACGGTCACCCGGTCAGTTATATCAGCCGAACGTTGAATGACCATGAGTTGAATTATAGCGCAATAGAAAAGGAACTCTTAGCTATTGTATGGGCCACAAAAACGTTTAGACACTTCTTGCTTGGCAGACACTTCGAGATAGCTAGTGACCATCAGCCACTGTGTTGGTTGCACAAATTAAAAGAGCCAAATGCTAAATTAACTAGGTGGAGAATACGATTATCCGAGTATGACTTCGACATAAGATACATAAAAGGGAAGGAGAATTATGTCGCGGACGCTTTATCCAGGGTAAAAATAGAACAGAATTTTTTTGGCGAAGCAACCCAAAACAGCGCAGAAGAAGATAGTTCAAATTTAATAAGCTTAACCGAAAAACCGGTGAACCATTTCCAGCGACAAATAATATTTACAAAGGGACCGAATAAAATACAAAGCGAGACTTACTTTAAAAAACAAATTACGCACATTTTTTACGACGAAATGACAGTCGAAGACGCCAAAAAATATTTAATTGACCATTTTTGCACTAAAACTAGTGCATTGTACATAAAAAATGACTCAGATTTTGAAACCATTCAAATCGCGTATAAAGAAATAATTAATCCCTGCCATACCAAAGCCTTCCGCAGTTTAATTTTATTAAAAAACATTCTCACTTATGCCCAATTTAAGGAAATAATCCTAACTACCCACGAAAAGTTATTACATGCAGGCATACAAAAAACTGTAAAATTATTTAACGAAACTCACTATTACCCCAACAGCCAATTATTAACTCAGAATATTATAAATGAATGCCATATTTGTAATTTGGCTAAAACAGAACAACGAAAAACTGACATTCCCATGAAAATAACACCACAACCAGAAAACTGTAGAGACAAATACGTAGTAGACATTTATTCATCAGAGGCTAATCACTACGTGAGTTGTATTGATTTATACTTTAAATTTGCTACTGAACAGATTAAAACTAAACACTAAGAACGCTCTTATGCGAATATTTAACCAACTAGGGAAACCTCAGTTGTTAAAGGCAGACAGAGACGGAGCATTCTCCAGTTTAGCCCTCAAGCGATGGCTTGAGAGTGAGGAAATAGAACTACAATTAAATACAACGAAAACAGGCATCGCGGACATAGAACGCTGACATAAAACAATTAATGAAAAAATTCGTATTATAAAAACATCGGACGACAATGAAGCCCAATTAAGTAAAGTAGAGGCAATATTAAATATTTACAATCACAAAACGAAACATGATACTACCGGACAAACACCTGCACACATTTTTTTATATGCCGGACAGCCAACCCTGGACACTCAGCAGATAAAAATAAAAAAAATTGACAAAATTGATGAAGACCGGCAAGAATATGACGTGGACACCAGGTACAGAAAAGGCCCGCTGCAAATGAGAAAATTGGAAAATCCACTCAAACCCAATAAAATCGTAAAGCAGACGGACACTGACCACTACCAGATTACTAACAGAAATAGACCACACATTACTATAAAACAAAATTTAAAATAAAGCGCAAACTAACTTTGGCACGCCAAAGTTTGGATACCCTTACAGTGCCCCGTGTAAGCTGTCTAATTTTTTACAAAATTTGTTATACATACTAAATGTTGGTTTCGAACCGATCGCTCCTATGGCAGCTATATGATATTGTAGTCCGATTTACATCAAATTTGTTTGGGATGTATAAAACTATACCAAACACATATCCTGTTAATTTGGTTGAGATATCTTGAGAATCAAAAAAGCTTTTCATACTAAATTTTGGTTTTGAACCGATCGCTCCTATGGCAGCTATATGATATAGTAGTCCGATTTACATCAAATTGTGTAGGAATGTATAAAACTATACCAAACACACAACCTGTTAATTTGGTTGAGATATCTTGAGAATCAAAAAAAATTTTCATACTAAATGTTGGTT
>JAWNND010001038.1:0-84860 GCA_035043265.1 Drosophila testacea | reverse complement strand
AATTCCATGCAATAATTTTCAAAAATTGGTCTACAAACTAAAAATACGCTGCTCCCCGCCACTGCCAATAAAAAAACAGATTATAATTTCAAAATATCAGTATACTTTATTCTTAAAATCCTATCCTTATGGAGTAACATTGGATCTATGCTAATTTTACAAAGCTAAATTTCCAGTCTATTAATAACAGTGTAACATAAAATAAAACATATAGTAGTCATGTCGCTTATGACTTATTTTCGACAATTTTCCAAGCGTGGTCGTAGACTCCAAGACCTGTAAAGTAAATATAAATTGATAAATATATATTGATAAAGCCCAGCTCAAAATAAAATTGATTATGAAAATCTAACTTAAAATTAAGATTTCATCTTGAATTGAATTATAATTTCTCTTTTAATCAAAGAATAAAACTTGACTTGTCCAATATTAATCTGTTATACCTTTTTCGCAGCTTCTTTGGCATGTTCCAGCTGGAGCACAGCGTCTAGTCCCAATTAGCCGAGTTTAAAACCCACAAGCTGAGGTCAACATTCGCCTCGTTGAGGAGTCTCAGGGATAGTGATCTCGGCTGGAAGCGTGGTCTTATTACCAATTTAATCCCTCTTGGATCAATGAAAGAATGTACCTAACTGTAAGTACAACATTGATTTAAATTATTATTAAAAAATAGTATAGTAGTCATGTTGCTTATGACTTGTTTTCGACAATTTTCCAAGCGTGGTCGAAGAATCCAAAACCTGTAAAGTAAATATAAATTGATAAATATATATTGATATAGCCCAGTTCCACATAAAATTGATTATGAGATTATAACATAAAATTAAGATTTCATTCATTTTCGAAATATTATAATTTCTTTTTTAATCAAAGAATACAATTAACTTTTCCTATATTAATTTTTGATAGTACTATCTTTTTTGCAGCTACTTTGACACGTTCCTGCTGGAGGATTGTCCCAGCTCAAACCCAAGCTGAAGTCAACATTCGCGTCGTTAAGGAGTCTTAAAGATAAGGTTCTCCACTGCAAGCGTGCTCTTCTGATTACCAAGTTGATCACACTTGGATCAATGGAAGAATGTACCTAACTGTAAGTACATCATTTATTATTATACAAAATTATCAAATCTGATATATAAAATATAATTTGATTAATAAAATTGACTTTTTTTTTGCAGTTTTCCTGGAGAAATATTGGAATCCTCTCTACTATGTTGGACTTAGCGAACTGACATCATTTTGGCATCCATTCAAAGTCCCCACATAGTTGCCACAACTAAAGAATTAATCTTTATGTTCTAAGCAAATAGTTTTATTTATAATAATAATTATTATATACGTATAATTAAGAAAAATGTTTAAATTGTAATACATTTTTTGTTACATTAAGCTAAAAGAAATGTATGTATTAAATTAAGATATATTAACTAGACTTTAACTTAATTTCAATGATAATTATTATATACGTATAATTAAGAAAAATGTTTAAATTTTAACACATTTTTTGTTACATTAAGCTAAAAGAAATGTATGTATTAAATTCAGATATATTAACTAGACTTTAACTTAATTTCAATGTTATTCGTAAGGATAGGATTTTAAGAATAAAAGAAACTGCAATTCTGAAATTAAAACGTGTTTTTTCATTGGTTGGTTAACGAAATTTGAGTCAGAAAAATTTGGAAACTAGGCTGGAGAATCAAGAAATAGGCACACAATTACCATGCGAACAACTTTCAAGATCACTGGCAAACTTGCCCGAAAACAGCGAAAATTGTTCAAATTTCCAAGTGAAATACCAGGCGAACAGAAACTGAAAGTAGGTCGCCACACTAAAAATATTATTTTGCCATGACGTCACTTAAATCAAGTGCGCCCCAAAAAAGGTCCATTTTAGTGACGTCAGCTACCCTTTGTGTGACGTCACTAAAATGGACCTTTTTTGGGGCGCACTTGATTTAAGTGATAATTGTGTGACGTCATGGCAAAATTTAATTTTTACTGTGGCGACCTACTTTCAGTTTCTGTTCGCCTGGTATTTCACTTGGAAATTTGAACAATTTTCGCTGTTTTCGGGCAAGTTTGCCAGTGATCTTGAAAGTTGTTCGCATGGTAATTGTGTGCCTATTTCTTGATTCTCCAGCCTAGTTTCCAAATTTTTCTGACTCAAATTTCGTTAACCAACCAATGAAAAAACACGTTTTAATTTCAGAATTGCAGTTTCTTTTATTCTTAAAATCCTATCCTTACGAATAACATTGAAATTAAGTTAAAGTCTAGTTAATATATCTGAATTTAATACATACATTTCTTTTAGCTTAATGTAACAAAAAATGTGTTAAAATTTAAACATTTTTCTTAATTATACGTATATAATAATTATTATTATAAATAAAACTATTTGCTTAGAACATAAAGATTAATTCTTTAGTTGTGGCAACTATGTGGGGACTTTGAATGGATGCCAAAATGATGTCAGTTCGCTAAGTCCAACATAGTAGAGAGGATTCCAATATTTCTCCAGGAAAACTGCAAAAAAAAAGTCAATTTTATTAATCAAATTATATTTTATATATCAGATTTGATAATTTTGTATAATAATAAATGATGTACTTACAGTTAGGTACATTCTTCCATTGATCCAAGTGTGATCAACTTGGTAATCAGAAGAGCACGCTTGCAGTGGAGAACCTTATCTTTAAGACTCCTTAACGACGCGAATGTTGACTTCAGCTTGGGTTTGAGCTGGAACAATCCTCCAGCAGGAACGTGTCAAAGTAGCTGCAAAAAAGATAGTACTATCAAAAATTAATATAGGAAAAGTTAATTGTATTCTTTGATTAAAAAAGAAATTATAATATTTCGAAAATGAATGAAATCTTAATTTTATGTTATAATCTCATAATCAATTTTATGTGGAACTGGGCTATATCAATATATATTTATCAATTTATATTTACTTTACAGGTTTTGGATTCTTCGACCACGCTTGGAAAATTGTCAAAAACAAGTCATAAGCAACATGACTACTATATTATTTTTTAATAATAATTTAAATCAATTTTGTACTTACAGTTAGGTACATTCTTTCATTGATCCAAGAGGAATAAAATAGGTAATAAGACCACGCTTCCAGCCGAGAACATTATCCCTGAGACTCCTCAGCGAAGCGAATGTTGACCTCAGCTTGTGGGTTTAAGCTCGGCTAATTGGGAACAGACGCTGTGCTCCAGCTGGAACATGCCAAAGAAGCTGCAAAAAAAGTATAACAGATTAATATTGGACAAGTTAAGTTTTATTCTTTGATTAAAAGAGAAATTATAATAATTCAAGATGAAATCCTAATTTTAAGTTAGATTTTCATAATCAATTTTATTTGGAACTGGGCTATATCAATATATAATTATCAATTTATATTTATTTTACAGGTTTTGGATCCTACGACCACTCTTGGAAAATTGTCGAAAACAAGTCATAAGCAACATGACTACTATATTATTTTTTATTTTATGTTACACTGTTATTAATAGACTGTAAATTTATTTTTGTTAAATTAGCATAGATCCAATGTTACTCCATAAGGATAGGATTTTAAGAATAAAGTATACTGATATTTTGAAATTATAATGCGTTTGATTATAAGCAGTGGAGGGGAGCAGCGTATTTTTAGTTTGTAGACCAATTTTTGCAAATTATTGCATGGAATTTCACATACATACAAACAAAGACTTACTGCGGTCTTAATAATATAGCAGCACGCATTTGTATGTATGTGCGCATGGCCAGAGTGAGCTTCGTAGAGGATGAGCACTGATCTCTGATTGGAACAGCTATGATTCACAGAGCGAGAGTGCTGCTAAGAGAGCCGTCATACAGTATACGGCGCCTGCCATACCTAGAAAGGACCAACAGCTCTCTAAGCAGTGGACGGTGATCCACATAGAGCGCTGCTTAGAGAGTCCTTTGTTACGCATACAGTGTACGGTACCTGCAGCAGTTATGAATAGTAATGGAATTATGACGTAATTTTCTGTTTTTAGGTGCTGTTTCCGCTTGCAAGTTCAAACGCACAACACACACACACATGCACCCACCGCATAGTACAAATTCAAATTGAACGGTCGAGGCAATATTTTTAAATTTAACGGTCCCTCAATTTTCAACACAAAACCTCATCTATTGCAAAAAGGTGTTAAAAACATATTGGTATATCGATATCGATAGATTCTCATTTAAGCATCAACAAATTAATGAAATCAAATAGTTTCAATGAAACTGTTGAGCAAATGAACCAACCAAGCAAACACATCCACGTGTAGAAACGCACTATTATGCCAATCGTCGATTGAATTGCAATGCAGTAGGGGCAATACGAAATATTTTGTCGAAGTATTTATAACGCTTATTAGTTTTAAAATTACATCAATAATATTCATGTACATAAGAAACTTTTTATTTCAGCCCAGAAGGGCAAATGACGATATGTAAATAAAAAAACGAATTATAATATTAAACAAAATTAAAGTTTAATTTTGCGCGCCACCTATTTTTTTTGTTTTGGTTTTGTGTTCTAGTGATAGCACTTTCTCGATTTCTACAATCCCATTATTGTGAATGGCTAGCTTATCGAACTTTTTTTCGCGAGCTCAGCAAAATTATGGCAGTATTAGCCACACAATCTGCTGATCGATGTCTTGATAACAAACAATCTGTTTTGAAAATGCTAGGCGAATACATTGGTAAGTGCCTAATAAAACCATTAAAAGCTTACGGCAGTATTGGTAACTAATGCATATTTACTATCTAATTTTCAACATGCTTAATGTACACACATGTAAACAGACCGCTGTATTCGCATTTCCGTGGTGGTCTTTTGCGCAGATTTCATACAGCGTTTGGTTTATGTATCAATCGAATGCATCTGCTACGGAAAGTACTACTTACCGGAGAATCGTCTAAGCACAATTATCAAGCGTGCTTGCTCATACCATATCAAAACAATATGTATGGGAACTGCTCTGATGTTATTGGGATTTGCTCGATTTGCCAGCACCGGCAATTTAAAGAATTTGTTGCCAAACCATGTCTACTTTGCCTACATGCCACTATATTGGATCTTCAACTATGCCCAGCTGGGTTATAGTCCACTGGGCTATGCTCATTGGATACGTGATCGACATGGTTTAGATTATGCAGCTGGAATGGCCTCTAATTATTTCCATGGATATTTAAAGCTTGCGTTGCCTGAACGCAATGACGATGGATTAAAGAAACGGATGCAAATATATGAAGACACTCATAATATAAGTTTTGGGATAGATCGTTTGATCATTCTGATTCCAGATAATATGTTTGTAAATGGTATCATTGAGAGCAATTTATTAGAAAAAGCGGAAGTGAGTCATTGCGATAGTTTGTTTATCTGTGGAATTATTAATGAATTTTCTTTCAGCCTTTGGAGACAAAATTTATCAACCGTGCTGGTGTAAATCGACCTTTTAAGCATGCGGTTTATAGACTGAAAAAACAAATAAATGGTACAACTTACTACTTCGCAATGGAAGGCGCCACTCCAATGTTGTCGTTCTTTGAGGCTATGAACTTTCAATCGTCTGCTTCATGGCAAATGCAGGAAATGAAACGAGAAATTTGGCTAAAGTTTTATAAGCATTTAAAGGAGTTGTTGAATAGCTGGCCGGAAACTCGACATGAAGTGGAGTTGATTGTCTACAATTGTGTGAGTATTAAATTATTAGTGGATATATAAATAATATCTTTCTTTTTAGCGTACAATTCAAATGGAGATCTTGTAGACGTCGGCGAGATTCTTCTCGCACATGTTCAAGAACGCTTAGGTCATAAGAAACACTTGAATTAATTGTAATTTGTTAAAGATATTGTACTTGACGACTGGAATTATGTAAACTAAGACTTGTTTTTAGCATTGTCATTTTACATAACTGACAATTTACATAACTGAAATATATAAACATTATCTTCAGAACTCTTTTTGACATCTTAATTTTTCAATTGTTGATTCGAAATACTTGAAATAATTATAATTTATTAAGGATTATTGTACTTGACTATTTAAATGTCGAAATCTAAGACTTGTTTTTAGCATAATTAAATGCATAAAGATTATCTTAAGAACTTATATTGACTTCTTCATTTTGCAATTGTTTCAGTTTAGCTTCGGCTAATGAAAGCATTCGAGACTTCCACTTTTCGTAATCTTCTATCTCTGGTTTTTGGAGCTTCTGTTTCATCTCGCTGACGTTTTTATCCTTGTGAACCTCAACTTGTTCATTTAATCTAGATGCAACTTTAATTTCTTTGTGATGTTTTTCAATCATGCGCTCCCATTGATGCTCGAGCTGTTGCCATTGCGAAGGACGCAGATTACTAAATGGCATTATCTTTGTTTTGGACACTTTCTTTTTCAGCAATCGACATGCGTGAAATACAGCCATTGCAGCGTATTGTGGATGATCTGCATCAGGATTCTCACCGGCAAGAGCTTTGAACAAAGTTAAGAGTTCCTCAGCCTTTCGCGCCACCTCGTTTAGACTGAGTTGTATACAAATATCATTGACGCTTGGTATTTTGTTAAGATCAAGCAATTTCTCGAACATGCGCTTGTTGTTGACATAATGGCTTTTCCGTAATCCTGATAGTTTAAGCGCTTGTTCCTTGTCAAATCCAATATCCAAGAGGGAGGATGCGAGATCCACGCACAACACAATTTTACCATATTCATTTATTTGTAGCGGAACATTCGTAGAACGCAGCTCCAATAATCTTATCAGTTCTGTTGCTTTCCTAGAATGAATTATATGTAGTAAAACTCTATGTAGACGCATTTGATAGTTTCAATTACATACTCCAAGACATTGGGCTCATCACTGAGGCCCATTTTCGAAATTAATTGCGCGATTAATGTAGTCATCTCTTCCAACTATTTTAATTGTTTACTTTTTTTGGCGCAAATGAAACAGATGTAAAAATAGAGCTGCCATACTTTGATGAAACAGAGCTGTCATACTAAGTGGAAAATTAAAAGGTGGCAACATATAACATTATCGGGTATAATTTTATACGAAATTTAAAAAAAATTGTTTAATAAAAATAAGATTACATGTATGTGCCTGAAGCCCTTCAGGAATCGAAGCTGTTGAAATAAATTCTCTTGCTGGCCCTAATTCTCAAAAACATCTTTTGTGTATAGTAAATGTTTTTTTTTATTTCAATTTCAAAAGCAAAATATTCGGCCAGACCCTCTTTTATCAGTATTTTTATAATTTAGCGAAATAAAATGTTTAGCAGATTTTGAATCAGGCGTACACATTTAAAATTGTAAGTTTACATTTCGTTTTCGCTGTCATCTGCGTTTTTAGCGGCTTCTCCAGCTTCAACGGCCACTCGAGTCCAAGATTCGGGGTTGATGAGATGAATACCGTTTGTTTCCCTGCCAACGATACCCATTTCGTAGCGGAAATCTTTATCTTTAAGCTCATCATGCACCTGATAAATGCTGAAAACGAAGCAGAAGCAAAGTTTGGAATAATCAAGCATTAAACTAGATAATGTTGGATAATATATCATACATTTTTCCTCCACTGCGCACCAGCTCATCGGTGTTCATTTCGGCAAACTTGAACTTTTCCATCTCTGTCTTAGCTTGTTGCTTGGCCTTTCCACTGGCGCAGGCATAATAGCCAAAAGATGTACCGGAAGGCTCAATTTTGTACAGTTGTGGGCCAGCGGCTTCATCCCACGAGGCGAATATAACAGAGAGTCCAAATGGACGCACAGCACTGTAAAGTGTGTAGGCATGGATGTAGCCGGCAACGCGATCGCATAAATTCTTTAAAGGAATGGTCCGCTCAAACTGTTGACGGAAATTGGCTGCTTCCTGCCGGGCAATATCAGCCACAAAGTTACCATCGGCCATGAGTCCAGCTATGGCCATGCCAATATTTTTCTCAATTGTAAAAATGCGACTGGCTGCGTCCGGCTCATATAGTTGATCCGTTATAATCTTCTCAACAGCTAGAACAACGCAGTCCTTGCCTCTAATTCCAACCACTGTGCCGCTCTTCTCTACAGCTTTGGAGGCGTAGTCAATCTGAAAGACGCGGCCGTCCGGCGAGAATTGCGAAGCGGACAAATCGTACTGCAAAATGCTCGGTTGGATTAGTTGACTGTCTTTTATTACATATGCTATTTAAACTTACACCAGTGCCAATTGTACTCATTGTTATATTTGAATTAGCTCTGTTATTATAAAGTATAAACCAAACTTGACAAATTTACGGACGATGATTTGACTGCTTTTGATTTTGACATCTGCAATTCATGTAAGAGAGTTGCCAGATTTTGTAATCTTAATAAGTGTTGGATAATTCCTCGGGTCGCTGAAACTGTTGAAAACTAAAATAATTTATTTTAATAAACCAATTTAATTTTTATTAATTTTATTTTAATCGTCGTACTTTTATCTGGAATCTTCCCAAAAATGGAAACCAATGACAACACATTTTAAAACGGTTACGCCATCTGTTGTTGGCTAGCGCCGCCTTTTTCATGTTGGTTACTTTTAGAACTAAATGAACACGCGGTACTTCTATTAATTTTGTAAACAAAAAGCAATATGTTAGCAAAAGTAGCGGAAAAAAGGCAAGTTAAATACCATAAATTGCAGTTACTAGTTAATTTATGATAACTCAATGATTTTTAGTTATGCCGCTGAAGCTCGCTATACGAACTTTTATGCGGGAAATGACATCGCATGGAGTGACAATGGAGAGCATTTCTATTGTCTTAACGGAGATGTTGTAAATCAGGTGGATGTCCAAACATCTCAAATTGTGTGCAGCTTTGGAGTAAATGTTATCGACAATGATTCAGGGAGTAAAAAGAAATCACAGGGACTGGACGATGTGGAGACTGAGGAGGATAACATTTATTGCTTTGCAATTGCACTTGAACATTTGGTTACTGCCCATGGAAGTGGGTTACTCCGCTTGTGGGAGCTGAGCAGCCAAAAGTTGGTTAAGCTTTGGAAGGCGCAGCACAAAGGACCCGTTGTCCAAATTGAATTCAGCACATGCGGAAATATAATCTGCACTAGTGGGGGTGCTGATGCAACGCTTAGATTATGGGATTTTAGGAACAACAGCTGTTTATGTGCTCTGAAAGATTTCCCAGGCCCAGCAGCTTTGCTCCGCTTCCATCCCAGTCCATTAAAGAGGGAAATATTTGCCGTTGGCTCGGACAATACGATCTACTGTTGGAACTACGACACCAAAACACTGCTGCATAAGATGCGAGGTCACATTTCACAAGTCACAGGACTAAGTTTCCAGAGCACAGCCGATGATTGCAAACAATTAGTGACAGTGAGTCGTGATAAGGTGTTAATCGTTTGGGAGTTGGAAATGGAGTTGAGTAAATGGAATCAGCTTAAAGTTATACCATTGTATGAAGAACTGGAAGGAGTAACCCACTTGGCAGATGGGACACAATTACTAGTCGCCTGTAGAAATGGAAAACTGCTACAGATGGATACAGCAGCATGGAAAATAAGAGATCTGTTAACTCAAACAGATTTCGAGATAAGTCGATTATTATACTGCTGTGAGAAGCAGCAACTTGGACTTGTTACCACAGAGCAAAACATACTGATATTTAATGTTACCGCCGATTCTAAAGGGACAGAGGTGGAACTTGTTAAGCAGCTTGTGGGCAACAATGATGAAATTTTGGACATGTGCTTTCTCGGTGACAACGATCGCTACTTGGCAGTGGCAACAAACAGTAAACACTTTAAGCTGTACGACACGGAGCAGAATATGAACTGCAAACTAATTGCTGGACACACGGACACTGTCATGTCTTTGGCAGCGTCGCACAGTCTGCTCATCTCTGTAGGCAAGGATTGTAGCATACATCTGTGGAAGCTATCGCACAAGGATACCTGCCACCTGCAACCGCTGACCCACCAAAGTAATTGTCACACCTCCACCATTGGATCCGTGGCCTTTACACATAATGGGGCCACAGGCTTTGCATCTGCATGTCAAGATGGGAGCATGAAGGTGTGGCAACTGTCGCGTGATAAGCGTGAGGAGAACTCCTATTCCTTTGCTCTACGGTATTCAGCCTTGTCCCATGATAAAGAAGTTAACTGTGTCACGTATGCACTTAACAACAAAATATTGGCCACAGCATCGCAGGACAAGACGGCAAAGATATGGGCAGCAGAAACAAACAACATGCTGGGAGTCTTACGAGGGCACACTCGTGGTGTCTGGTGTGTACGTTTCTCACCCGTTGACCAAATTGTCTTAACCTCCTCATCGGACTGTAGTCTGCGGATTTGGTCCATTGCGAACTTCAGTTGTCTAAAGCGCTTAGAACAAGAGTGCACCATACTTCGAGCCGAGTTTATCGATCATGGCAAATTCATATTATCTGCTGCCTCAGATGGTTTGCTAAAGCTGTGGAACATCAAGACTAACATTTCCGTTCAGTCAATAGATGAGCACACCGATCGTGTCTGGTCCTTGGCCGTGTCCACCGGTAGCAGCCGCTTTTTCTACACTGGAGGTGCTGATTCCAAGTTAATTCGCTTTGGCGATGTCACCGAAACAGTGCGTAATGAAGTCCTTGATCAGCGACAGGAGTTGTTGCAGCAAGAGCAGACACTGCAATCGCTTCTTCACGCACAGGAGCAGCTTGAAAAGGCCTTTATCCTGGCCCTTACATTGGACAAACCCAAGGCCACCTATGACATTATTTGCCATTTTGTGCGAAAGCGAGATTCCAAAGCCGTGCGTCAACTTGTGGATGAATTAAACATAGATCAGCGACTAGACTTGCTAAAGCACGTGAAGGCATGGGGCACCAACTCCCGTCAATCACAGATTGCCAATCTGGTATTGAAACATCTGCTGGGAGATGCGTTACTAAACAATCCACAAAAGTTCTACAACAGTGGCAATCTTGTCGAGGTGTTAACTCCTTATGTGCAGCGGCATTTTAAGCGGGTCTCCGAATTGAACAAAGATCTGGCCTTTATGGAGTTTATCGTAAAGTGCATGTAGAAAACTTCTAAAACTGTATAAATATAACTTTAAATTAATACTGTTAACTGTTCAAATACATAAAATAACTAAGAGTGTTTCATTATGCACTTTTTCTATGAACTAATTTTTGTATAAATAATTACCATATGTTTTGTAAAAGATAGAAGGAAAAAGTAGGCTAATTACATATTGGTTTTTTAGAGATGAAGATATTTAATTATCTTCCAGTTAAGAAGTCAATTCTACTACATAATCTAAAACAATTTGATTCCTTAAAAGTACCAACAATTTATTCAATGATCATAATTAGATCATCACCATCTAACTTCATGCCTTTCGTAATTGCGACTTTCTTGACAACTCCAGATACTGGCGACTGAACAAGCATTTCCATTTTCATTGCTGACAACACGACGAGGGTTGACCCTTAACAACTTTGTCGCCTTCTTGAACTCGAATGTCGATGACATCGCCTGGCATTGGAGCACCCACTTCTCCTGGCACCGACTTGTTTACTTTGGGATGCACATGAATTTCCTATAGAAAACAATGTATACAAAGTACATAAGTAAAGTTGTATATTTGGATAAACTACAGATAATTACCTTCATTGCTTCCTTATCTGGGATGTAAACCGAATTGAGTTGTCCATTCAATTCAAAGAAGACCTCCCGATTTCCATTTGGCTTGAGATCTGCAGCCGTGGCCAATGCCACAATGCTCAATGTCTTGCCACGTTCCAGAGTAACATCGAATTCTTCGCCCACCTTGGGACCGGTAAGGAATATCCGAGTGTCCAGCTTGTCGACAGGACCATACTTTGCACGGAAGTGTAAGAATTCGTTGGTTACTTGTGGATATAGTGCAGCCGATACCACATCTCGTTCAGTGATGTTGGCATGAGTTTTGCAAAGTTCAGCCTTTAGTTTATCAAAGTCCACCGATTTCAATTTGGCACCTGGTCGACCTTCAATTCGTTTCATATCCTTAAGAACATGTGAACGCAATGGCTCTGGAAATCCGCCGTATGGTATTCCAATATACCCTTGGAGATACTCGACTACCGACTTGGGAAAGGATAACTCCTCAGCCTTTTTTAGAACCTGATCGGCACTAAGTTTATTTTGAACCATGAACTGAGCCAAGTCACCTACAACCTTAGACGATGGCGTCACCTTAATAATGTCACCTAAGATGAAGTTGGCTTCCTGGTAAGCCTTCTTAACTTCCTCGAACACGTCGCCTAAGCCTAGTGAGAACGCCTGAAACTGAAGATTTGTATACTGCCCTCCAGGTATTTCATTCATGTAGACATCCGCATTGCCAGAACGCATCGTGGTGGTACACTCGAAGGGTCCGTATAGAGTTCGGGTTTGCTCCCAATATGCCGAGTAAGCGAAAACGTCTCTCAATTTGAGTTGAGTGTCCAAGGGTGTACCTTGCAACGAAGCAACAACAGCTCCCATACTGGGTTGCGAAGTCATTCCAGACATAGAATCCACAGCAACGTCAACAACATCTGCTCCGGCATGAGCGGCAGCCAACATAGAGGCCACTCCCACTCCAGAAGTGTCATGAGTATGCACATGAATTGGCAAGTCCGGATGCTTGTCCCGGATGGCGGTGATCAGCAGGCTATATACCACATTTGTGGCTAAAATGTAATACAAATTGATCAGATTTCTAATAACTTACCTTGCTGCTTCTGGTTTCAGAAGACTGGCCATGTCCTTGATGCACAGAATATGTGTTCCGGCTTTCACAAGCTCATCAGCCAAGTTGGTATAGTACTTCAGATCATATTTGGTGCGCCTGGGATCACTCACATCCCCTGTGTAGGAAATGGCAGCCTCCACAACTCCACCCGCTTTTCCGGCTGCTTCCATGCCAATGATCAAATTCGGCATGTAGTTAAAGCAGTCGAAGATTCGGAAAATATCCATGCCAGTTTGCACCTGAAGAAAAATAATTAGACTTTAAAGCAAATCCTTTAATTGAACTAATTTGTTTTTGTACGTACCGCGAGTTCACAGAATTTGTAGACAACATTGTCAGGATAGCTGGTGTAGCCAACGGCATTGGCACCACGCAGTAACATTTGGAATGGTATATTGGGAATGCGCTTACGCATCTCCTCTAAACGTTCCCATGGACATTCGTGCAAGAATCGAAGGGCCACATCAAATGTAGCACCACCCCAATTCTCTAGGGAGTAGAGATTACTGAACTTGTGCGACACATATGGTGATATTTTTAGCAAATCGTGGGTGCGAACACGTGTCGCCAGCAGTGACTGATGGGCATCCCGGAATGTGGTGTCCATCAGCAACAGGTTCTTCCGGGATCGCACTTCCTTAGCAAAAGCTTCGGGTCCTTCACACACAATGATGTCGCGTAGACCCTCCGGTGGCTCTGTCACTGTGTAAAGATTAATACAGTTTTTAAGTAAAATTTATCATCGAACGTCATATTTTTAAAAAGTGGCGGGTATGATAAGCAGTGCACTGTAGTTGAAACAATTGCACTGCTTGCTGTCCACAAGCACACAGGGTGACTCTTACTACGTGTTTCACTAACTTAACTTAATTTGCCAGTCTGGCAGCACTATTATAGTTTAATTTTAACGCTAGCCGCCAAATTTGAAACAAACAACTGTAAGGAGAAGTCTGCACTTGTAGAATCCAAAAATTTATAAACGAAAGTGGCTACACCATTGACAGCATCATTAGTCATTTCAAATGTGCTTCAAGCTTTGAAAAACCAAAGTTCGATGACAAACAAAGATCAAAATTGTGTTCAAAAGTCGTTTCTAAAAAGGGTCTTAAGCTTAGACTCTTAACAAACTTACTCGATGGAATTGTGGGTATAGTTGGATTGACCTCGGCCGGCAGTAGCGTGGTTCCCAATGGGGTTTGTGGTCCGTTCACCAATACTTCCCCTATGTAATTCAGTAGTTGTTGGTCATGATGTGGCGTTGGTGTGAATTTAAAAAGCTCTGGATGCTCATCTATGAAACGAGTGTCGAGAACACCATTCAAGAACCTATCGTTTTCAAGCACATTTAAAAGAAATGGAATATTTGTCTGGATCCCCCGTATTCGGAACTCTCGTAGTGATCGTGTTGCTTTAGCAGATGTACTTGGCATGTCATTTCCATGTGCAATAACCTTGACCAGCAGTGAGTCATAATAGGGAGATATAATGGCACCAGCGTAGGTGGATGCACCGTCTAGACGGATTCCCATACCTTCTCCAGAGCGGAATGCTTCAATGCGACCCGTGCTGGGCTGGAAATCGTTGGCGGGATCTTCGGCAGTCACGCGACATTGAATAGCAACACCGCGAGGGACAATATTCTCCTGGCAGAGTCCCAGATCTTCCAGTGTCATTCCCTCAGCAATACGTATTTGTGACTGAACCAGATCGATGCCCGTAATTTCCTCTGTGACTGTGTGCTCCACCTGCAATCTGGCGTTCACTTCGATAAAGTAGAAGTTTCCAGATTCATCACACAGGAACTCCACGGTGCCTGCATTCTCGTATCCCACGTGTTCGGCTAGACGTACCGCCGCATCCGTCATTTGATCTCTTAACTCGATGGAAAGTCGTGGAGCCGGTGCAATCTCCACAACCTTTTGGTGACGACGCTGTACGGAGCAATCGCGTTCAAATAAATGCACAATATTTCCAGCCTTATCACCTAGAACTTGCACTTCGATGTGGCGAGGTCGCTCTATAAATTTTTCTAAAAATATGTCCCCGTTACCAAATGCTGACTTTGCCTCCGAAGTAGCACGTTGAAAACTCTCTTCAACTTCCTCCATTTTCCGGACCACACGCATGCCACGGCCTCCTCCGCCGTAGGCTGCCTTGAATATTACCGGAAGGCCATGTTCCTCACAGAATGCCAACGCTTCCTCATTGGATGTTACTGGACCATCTGTACCTGGTAAGATGGGCACATCAGCCTCAATGGCAGCTGAACGGGCAGACACTTTGTTACCCATAGACTTGATCACTTCTGGACTTGGGCCGATAAACTGAATTCCAGCATCGATAACAGCATCTGCAAAATCACTGCGTTCAGATAAGAATCCATATCCTGGGTGTACTGCATCAATGTCGTTCTCCTTGCACACACGAATTATTTCTGGAATACTTAGGTATGCTTCCACGGGCCTAAGTCCCTTACCGATCATATACGATTCATTGGCCTTTAGTCGATGCATGTGCATCTTGTCCTGCTCCGAATACACAGCTACCGACTTGATACCCATCTCGGAGCAGGCTCTAAATACTCTAATGGCTATCTCGCCACGGTTTGCCACCAACACCGATCGTATCGGTTTATATTCCACCTGTAAATAGATATTTCAGCTACCTTAAGATTTTAAATACAATGTCATTGGGAAATTATTTACCTGACTGGAAAAGTGATTTTTCCATACAATGAAAATACGCACACGCAACAAAGCTCTTCGTAGATTTCTGAATGCATGTTGAGAATCTGAGAGACACATGAGAAATCACCGCTGTAGATGAATAGCAGAATAATATTAAATTTCAAATAATGTTAGGATAACAACAGTTGCTATTTATTTTTGCTTTTGATATTACCTTATTTAATTATGTTGATAACCACAGAGTAATATTGAATTTAGAATTTGATAAAATAACATATTTGAAAAATAAAATTGATAAGTAAATCAAATTGAAAATGTAACGTTTAAATGTCAAAATATGACAGACTGTGAGAACAACAATAAACATGATTGCATTATAAGATTTATGCAAGCGAGTAAGAAACTCCAAATATTATTATAAAAAAATTAATCAAATTAAACAAGCCCGCTCTCCGTTAAGACGTTGTTTTAATATTTATTTTATTTTGCATAAGTATCAATCAACAACACAATTCTAAAAGAATTTGCACCAATAAACGACTAATATTCAATATACCTGAAGGTAATATAAACACCTGAGCTCGTCTGTCGACAGGGATCTCTTGGGATTAAGCTGATTTGAATTCTGAATGTTATTTATTCTTTCATCAGAATTAGGCATCTACTTGGTTTAATTTTACATGTATAACAGTTAATTAAAACAGTTAACTTTTATTTCACAGTTTTTAAATATGTATAATCAAATTTAAACACTTACATTTATCAAAAATTTGGCAATGGCTTTTAAATTACAAATTTATAATTGATTTCAAACAATAACTGTTTGTGCGCAATTGCTATATCTAGAAATATTGTAAACTTTTCCAAAAAGTACCACAATTACACGTATACATATATACACACATACAAACATATGTATACACAAATACATGCATATAAAAGAAACAAGATTTATCATTCATCATATGACTTAAGGTAATAGATCGTAAGGTTGTTGATACAATGTTAACACGATCAACATTTATGTTATATGGTATGGATATGATACACATATTGACTATCTTGGCATTTATTCAATGATCATGATAAGATCATCTCCCTCCAACTTCATGCCCTTTGTGATCTCCAATTTCTTGACAACTCCCGATATTGGTGACTGAACAACCATTTCCATCTTCATCGCTGAAAGCACAACCAGAGGATGTCCCTTCTCGACTTTGTCGCCTACATTGACGCGAATATCAATGACATCGCCTGGCATCGGGGCACCCACTTCACTCTTCAGCGTCTTGTTTGCCTTGGGATGCACACGGATTTCCTATGGAAAATAATTTAAATAAAGTAAATAAAGTACAACACAGATAGATAATCTTCAAGTAATTAATTACCTTCATTGCTTCCTTGTCGGGAACGTGGACGGAGCGAAGTTGGCCGTTCAATTCAAAGAAGACCTCGCGATTACCGTTCGCTTTGAGATCGGCAGCCATGGCCAAGGCCTTCATGCTTAATGTTTTGCCGCGTTCCAGAGTCACTTCGAATTCTTCGCCCACTTTGGGACCGGTAAGGAACATGCGTGTGTCCAGCTTGTCGACAGGACCATATTTCTCACGGTAATGCAAATATTCGTCGGTTACTTGTGGATAAAGAGCTGCCGATACGACATCTCGTTCAGTGACGTTGGCATGAGATTCGCTGAGTTCAGCCTTCAGCTTATCGAAGTCCAAGGGTTCCATCTTAGCACCTGGTCGTCCTTCAATGCGTGGCATGTCCTTCAGAACACGTGCCCGCAATGGTTCTGGAAAGCCGCCATAAGGAATACCGATGTAACCTTGCAGATACTCCAACACCGATTTGGGGAACGATAGCTCCTCAGCCCTTTCCAGCACCTGTTCACTTGTCAGATGGTTTTGTACCATAAACTGTGCCAAGTCACCGACAACCTTAGACGATGGAGTGACTTTGATAATGTCTCCCAGCAGGATATTGGCTTCTCTATAAGCTTTCTTTACATCCTCAAAGAAGTCGCCAAGACCCAGAGAGAAGGCTTGGAATTGCAAATTCGTATACTGGCCACCGGGAATTTCGTTTAAGTAAACATCAGCATTGCCAGAACGCATCGTGGTGGTGCACTCGAAGGGTCCGTACAGAGTACGGGTTTGCTCCCAATAGGCCGAGTACTCAGAAACATCACGCAAGTCCAAGTTTGTGTCCAAGGGAGTTCCCTGCAAGGAAGCAACTACAGCTCCCATACTGGGTTGAGAAGTCATGCCAGACATGGAATCCACAGCAACGTCGACAACATCTGCTCCAGCTTGGGCACAAGCGAGCATAGAGGCAACACCAACACCTGAAGTGTCATGAGTATGAACATGAATTGGCACGTCGGGATGCTTGTCTCGGATGGCAGTGATCAGTAACCTAAGGCGAAGTAAACAACCATAATTACTAGTTTCTTTTATAAGGATAATCTTCTTACTTTGCTGATTCGGGTTTCAAAAGACCCGCCATATCCTTGATGCAGAGGACATGTGTTCCAGCCTTCACAAGTTCATCAGCCAAGTTGGTATAGTACTTCAGATCATATTTGGTGCGCTTTGGATCACCGACATCTCCTGTGTAGGAAATGGCAGCTTCCACAACTCCGCCCGCTTTTCCGGCTGCTTCCATGCCAATGATTAAATTCGGCAAGTAGTTCAGTGAGTCAAAAACTCGGAAGATATCCATGCCAGTTTGCACCTGAAGGAAGATAAATAGACTTATAAGTTTATTCTATCGTTAAAGTAATTTGTTATTGTAAGTACGTACCGCTAGTTCACAGAATTTGTAGACAACATTGTCAGGATAGCTGGTGTAGCCAACGGCATTGGCACCACGCAGTAACATTTGGAATGGTATATTGGGAATGCGCTTACGCATCTCCTCTAAACGTTCCCATGGACATTCGTGCAAGAATCGAAGGGCCACATCAAATGTAGCACCACCCCAATTCTCTAGGGAGTAGAGATTATTGAACTTGTGCGACACATATGGTGATATTTTCAGCAAATCGTGGGTGCGAACACGCGTCGCCAGGAGTGACTGATGGGCATCCCGGAATGTGGTGTCCATCAGCAACAGGTTCTTCCGGGACCGCACTTCCTTAGCAAAAGCTTCAGGACCTTGCCGCACAATGATGTCTCGTAGTCCTTGTGGTGGTTCCGTCACTATATCAAAATCGGGTAATCTCATTAAAATCAATGTTATATGGAAAAGGTAAATTAAAGCAGGTGTTATTTCACAAACATACAACATTCAGTTAGTTAATGAAGCAAACATATACCTATATGTATTATTTCCAGACACCCCAACAAATTATTATTTTAACAATAATGAACTAAAAATCGCAACAATATGTTTAGATGTGACCTTTGTACATACTTACTATGTTTTCATATTATATATACTTATGCACTGCACACATAATAATTAATTTAAAGCGTCTTACGCTTGAGACCCTGTAGCATGATTTGATAACTTTAATTAAAATTAAACTGTAGTTACATATATTAGAAAAGTGAAATACAAATATTAAAGTTAATCGATTGCTCTCAAATGTTTGTAACAAAACTAAATCTGTTTAATAAATATATGCTTTTATTTAGAATCCACTGTGAGTAAGACCGCTACTGCCAAAGTTTCTTAGACATAGATTCCATTTCTGGGTTTGGATTTGAGACATTGTAATTCCTTGAATTGTTTTCTAATATTTCGGTGTTATCGGTTATGTTTTAGATTTAAAATGAGCTATTTCCTATTTGTTAGTAATATTTTACCTAAAATAATACAACCACAAAGTCAAATATATTTGAAATCTTAACAAACAGTAATTATAAAACTTATCCTTTTACCGACAACATATACAATTCGAACAATAGATCCATTTAACTATAATTATAATAATATATACCAGCAGACAAGTTGGTTAGATGATGATTATAGTGAAAAATCGAATGCAGTTTAAAGGATTTTAGTCTGGAAAATTTACTATGAAGAAGATTTGGGTAGATGGAAATGGAGTTCTTTTGGAATAGTGAAATAAAACTATGAAACGAAACAAACCTGATTATATATTTATATTTAACTAAACCCAGTTTCAATTAGCGAATCTTATAAATGTATTTGTATGTACATGTGAATGACAGTATTTTTTGTTTATTGTTTATTGTTCTTTTCTCATAAGACAAATTAAGAGAACTACAACTCAAACGTACCTTTCGCCTCTCCGCTTTTTTCACGTTCTAACGCTTCCGGAGACAGGTCTTCATTTGTATGAATATCATGACAACATTTCGTTTATGAACATGGTAGAAGTGTATATTTTTTGATTTGTTTTGTTTTGTTTTGTTTTTGTAAATTTATTTGTTTAGATTATGTATGTGTGTCGCAGTTGTTGGTTTTAAGACGATTGCATTTGATATTTTATTCAATAGCAAATGTTAGAAACAATAAAGTAAATAGAAAAGTAAAACATAAAGTATGCATATTAAACAAAGAATAGAAGTTTCTCTCGACATGCCGAAAAGTAAATACACTTGCAGATATATCTTCTATTCTACGAAAAATATAAAAAACTTAAAACTTGATCAATACTTTGCCAATCGAAAGACTCCCGATAGAATAATTCCAGTAATTGTGGCTGCTTAAGTTATAGAAACTGAAGTTTATATATAGTATATATGAATTAAGCAGACAACTCGACAGACTATCGGTTATAAATTCAATGGATATTAATATCTGCATAGATGTATAGATAAGGTTTTTCATTGTAAAAGCATTGACAAGCCTTTTTCTTTTCAGTCCTCTCCCAACATATAATTATCTTTATAAATCTTTTGTTAAAAGATATTAATATTAATTTTTTTGCAAAATTGTGCTTGTTTTTAAATTGAATTAAACTTGCGAATTCGAAATTAAGATTTGAGTGGTTTGATTTGTAGAAGAAAAATTTAGTGTCCCATAATTATAGACCAAGCTTTAGGAAAAAGATAAAGTGTTGAAAAGTGTGTGTTGACCAAGTTAAGGTCAGCGCTGAAACAATTAAGTAAAGCAACAGCCATTTGGTAGCAACAAATACAAGCGAAGATCCGAAAAAGCTCATGCCTTAGACCAGGGTTCAAAGACAACTCTACTTACCCAATGGTACTGTGGGAACATGAGGATTAACCTCGGCAGGTTTCAGTTTGGTCGCCAATGGTGTTTGTGGTCCGTTAACCAACACTTCACCCAAATAGTTGAGTAGCTTCTGAGCACGATTCTGTGTTGTAGTAAATTTAAAGAGCTGCGGATGCTCATCTATGAAGTACGTGTCCAGAACCCCGTGCAGGAACTTTTGGTTTTCCAGCACGTTCAGGAGAAACGGAATATTTGTCTTGACACCGCGGATACGAAACTCACGCAATGCTCGATTCATTTTAGCGGCTGAACTTTGAAGATCACTTGCGTGTGAAATAACCTTGACCAACAGTGAATCATAGTAGGGAGATACAATGGCACCAGCGTAAGTGGAGGCACCGTCCAGACGGATACCCATTCCCTCTCCAGAGCGGAATACTTCAAGTCGGCCAGTGTTGGGCTGAAAGTCGTTGGCGGGATCTTCGGTTGTAACGCGACACTGAATGGCAAAGCCACGGGGCTTGATATTCTCCTGGGTGAGACCTAGCTCATTAAGGGTCATTCCCTCGGCAATACGTATTTGAGACTGAACCAGATCGATGCCCGTAATTTCCTCTGTGACTGTGTGCTCCACCTGCAATCTGGCGTTTACTTCGATAAAGTAGAAGTTTCCAGATTCATCACAAAGGAATTCCACAGTGCCTGCGTTCTCGTATCCCACGTGCTTGGCTAGACGCACCGCCGCCTCAGTCATCTTATCTCGTATCTCGATGGGAAGTCGTGGAGCAGGTGCAATCTCCACAACCTTTTGGTGGCGACGCTGGACAGAGCAATCGCGTTCGAATAGATGTACAACATTTCCAGCCTTGTCACCGAGCAGTTGGACTTCAATGTGGCGAGGACGTTCGATGAATTTTTCAATAAACATGGCACCGTTTCCAAAGGCAGCCTTAGCCTCGGAGCTAGCACGTATGAAACTTTCCTCAACCTCCTCCATTTTCCGGACCACACGCATGCCACGGCCTCCTCCGCCGTACGCTGCCTTGAATATCACTGGAAGGCCGTGTTTTTGACAGAATGCTAAAGCTTCCTCTTTGGACGTTACTGGACCATCTGTGCCCGGAACAATGGGCACTCCAGCCTCAATTGCCGCAACACGGGCAGCCACTTTGTCACCCATGTTCTGCACCACCTTTGGCGATGGGCCGATGAATCGAAGTCCAGCATCGATTACAGCCTGAGCAAAATCGCTGCGCTCAGACAAGAATCCGTATCCTGGATGCACTGCATCAATATCGTTCTCCTTGCACACGCGAATGATCTCTGGAATGTTAAGATAGGCTTCTACTGGGGCAAGACCCTTGCCGACCATGTAAGACTCATCAGCTTTCTGGCGATGCATGTGCATTTTATCCTGTTCTGAATAGACGGCCACCGACTTGATACCCAACTCAGTACATGCCCGGAATACACGGATGGCAATTTCGCCTCGGTTGGCCACCAGCACCGATCTTATTGGTTTATATTCCACCTGAAAACAGAGATGTCGTTATCACAGTGATTACCAACTGATCAATATACTTTTACCTGGGTAGAGTAGGCATTCTTATTGATAAAGTAGAGCCTCACGCGTGGCATTGCCCTGCGCAAGGTCCTGAAGGCGGCTTGAGACTCCGACAGGAACATTGTGGATGCTTTTTAATTGCCACTGTAAACGAGATAAGAACCATTTAATATTTAGCAATATGAATTAAATACAATACACAAAAAAGATAACATCTATCTACGTCTATCAATCTATGAGTAGACAATTTTCAAAAAGATTCCAAAAAAAAAACTCAAAAATAAGCTGAAGAAAAATCGTTTATATTAAGAATCAACGCGCTTAATTCTTGTCACGTGTGTGCATTTATTTATATACATACTATAAGTATAGAAGATACATACATACATATATCTTAATTGGGACGCAGATAAAATAGACAACATTTCTGAATTTTTAAAGTTGTCAGACTCACAGTACAAGGTTTTTGAAGAGTTCAGACAGCCATAACTTTGTAAAAATAGAACCAAGTTCCAAATCGATTCGATTTTGATTCGCCCTCTAAATTTATCCCTATTCTAAGTTGAAAAAACTTTGATTTACAAAATAAAAAAATACAAACTTGTAAACCTTTTTATTAACATTAATTTGTGGCAAATATCAAATCATTTTAAAAATTGTAAATTAAACACTTTTATTTTTGAAATAAATAAATCAAACATTTAAAAAGCGAATAATACATGTTGTATTACTTATGTCAACATTGTGAATATCTCGTTTATCGTGAGGTGTTAATAAACTAGTTTATCTTTTCATTATCTGTTATTATCTGCCTATCTGTCAGCTCATATACACACACCTCTTTGTTAACATATAACACAGTAATACAGGTGTTAACACTTATTCAAGATTATTTAATGTACATGTATTTTCTGTATATTATTGCTGTTAATCGTGCCCGTATCAATAGGGTGCAATTACCGAGTGATCGTTGCCCAAATATTATTTAGCTTTACCTATTTGAAAGGCATAAAATCCAAAAATAAATTGTTAAATGTATTTACCATTAACAAACATATACGTTATACATACATATGTATGTTTAAGTAAGTCGTTAACGGATAAGTAAACTTAAGTTTCTTAAAAGTTCACTCATGATGAATAAGGTATTCAAGTGTAAATCAATTGTTTAGCTAAACTAAATTTTTTCATAAGGTTTATAATAAGTTTGAAGTTTTACGACCATTTATATGTAAAATGGAAACAAGCTGCAGATAATGTCGTTTGCTTACTGCAAGACTGTCATAACTCAAATAACAATATTTCAAGAAAAACGCTTTTAAAGTTTTTTAAGTTTCTCTTACTTAAATGAAACTTTGACACAATATTAAGTTTGAGTTAATGATCATTCCTGAATATTTAACTCAAAAATCGCACTTTTCCAGTTATGACTGTCTTGCAGTAAGCAAACAATGTGTAGATATTTTACACGTAGATTGTAAAGTCTCTGGCCTGTCTTATCTCAATATAAACACACATATTAATACTCATATACATAGATACATACATATAAGTATGTTTCTGAATAGGGTTTATTTCAAAAATGTTGTTCATGTCAATTAAAAGAGAAAACTTTATAACTTAAAATACTCAAATATTTTAGCAAGTGCAAAATTAAGGATAGAAACAATTAATATAAATATTATTGAATTATTAGTTGAAATGTAATTAAAGAACTGTGTTCAGTAGTTTAGTGAACAAACACAAGGATCGTCTAATTTATTCTAAAATCAAACCTCGTTCTTTCAATTGGGATGCGATTATCATAAAACCAAATGAAAATATTTACATTTTACATCGAAATTTGTTCAACTTGTTTATTTTGTCCATTTGTTTGATTTTAATCAAATAATTATTATGGATACAGGTTAAGTACATTAAGAGCCGGATTTTTGTATTTTTTATTCATTGCCAGTCACGTAATTAGTATAAATTATTTAGTATAAATGTACATTCATTAGGCACATTTATTATATAGACTGTAATATGCGTGTTTTTGTATTTGTTTGCAACATATTTGTATTCAACTAATTGTTTATCTACCATAAAGCAATGCTTTTATCTTCAACAAGTGAGCAACTGATAAAATACCCTGTAACCATACACAACGGCATGCACTGCTTAAAGGGACAATCAGAGGTTAAATAAGTAGTATATTGAATGTAACGTAATCTGCTGTTACCTCAGTTTAAACTTAAGTACATCTCATTTTGATTTTAAAATAATCCTTAACTATGTAAGTGACATCCGTTTGTGTTAAAACGCTAGCCATGTCCTTTAGTCTACACATTTACTACAGTATTCAGGAGAGGGGCAAAGTTCCTTGTCGTTGAGTCTTGACTTTTGCAGTAAACGTTGAACATAAAGCATTGAAAATACATGTCAATTACGGCACTATCCTACCATCAGAGTTGTGCTCGGACACACCCCGTCGTTATTGTGGTCCTAGTTATTTTCGAATTGAAGCCCAACGACCCGCAATTAGATGAAGAGCTTTCTCCTTTGTTTACAACACACACATACACATACTTGGTAGAATACGTAAATGAATGTGCATGTTGTTGACCATGTCAATAGCATGCCCAAATGTACACACATAATGTATGCCGCAATGACCGATTATGTAATGATAATGCGACCACATTATTGCAATAATAAGACGAGAGGCGCTTTAGAATGTACACAGCTCTCGGTCGAGTGATTTGCCGATTACGCTGCTTTTTATTGAGTGCCGCTCACTTTTACTGTACAGTGTACACAGTGTACATTGGGTGTATGTGTGTGAGTGCTAATACATTCATACCTATCAACGATCTTGAGCAAACGTTGTTAAGGTCAAAGACGTTTCAGACGTGTGGAACTGGGCCACGCCTTCTCTGGACACTCTGGACACAGATAATCCAAAAATATGATCAAGTGATAAAAATATAGAGCATGGAAACTTATGTTGCGTGCCTCTGATTGTCTTCAAATTAGGGACCTCGCATTGTAGTTACAATTGTGTGTAAATTGTCTCTGATTGATTGTCACGGGAAGCATCTGGAATGTTATGTCAATCAAAGCAACCAAATCAAATAATTAAACTTTGATTCTCTATTCCCGCTATGACTTTGAAACTATAAAAACTCATAATGCGAATATATTCATATATACATTTTTTGTGTGTCTCTATAAATGTTTTTTTTTGATTTCATTTTATATGTAAGGCCGACAAACATATATATAATTATGTACATATGTATGTATTCGCACATGCCTTCATTTTGTCAAGCACGTTTTGGTTGACAGCGAAACCATAAGAAGGTCAATACTAATATAGGGCACTATGAAATGGACCCAAAAAAGCACTACGAAAGATTTACACCAAATGTGTGTAGATAATGAAGAAAAAATGGAAATAAACACATAATCAAAGTGCTACATGTGTGTAGTATATATGGACATCTGTATGTATTTTACATATGTACATATGTATATGTATGTTTGTACATATTTGTCTAGCTAGCGGCATTTCTCTTATCTCACGTGAATATGCAAAGTACAATTTACACACAGACACATACATACAGATGTCTGTGTATATAAGCGCTTTTTATTAAAAAGTTTTAGATCCGTATATATTTATATATAGGGTACACATATGTCATACACTGTTGAATTCTTAGCTCTCCAGCTGCTCCTTGCTGTTATCCTTTCAATTTCGAAGATAACACTTCCAATTGGAATCTACCGCACGTTTGAAGCACACTAAAACAGCCGAAATATTGCGAGACAATTGGTTGAGTGTGTGTGTGTTAAGTAAATTAGCGTGATTTTCAAATCATAGAACTTTTACAAAAACTCATACAATTAAATTTAAAAAATTACTGTCTAGAATTAGCGAGTTGTTCATATATGTATGTATGTATTACATATATGTACATATGTATACGTACATATACTATTTGTGTTCTGTTTAGGAAGGTAGAACACCTCGGTACGATTACGTTGACTTCACTTCACTTCACAAAATTTTGTGTTTTAGCTTCTACTTCTGCCCGGGAGCTCGAACTCTGCGTACGGCAAGCACCAAAGCTAAACATCCAACTGACGGACAACGTCTAAAAAACTTGAAACTTTTGCCAGTATTGGCTTTGGCGGTGGCGGTTGCTGTCTCGCAGTCTCTCAGTCTCTCAGCACAGTCTCTCAGCACAGACTAACTCTCAATCTTTCTCATTGTGCGCCTCTCTGCTTTTTATTCCGTTTTTCAGTGTTCAGGCGACTCTCGTAATTTCGATGTGTGTGCGTGCGGCCAACAGGCGGCATATGACAACAATAACAACAAAACCTGCACTTTGTCCTAAAGACGAAATTTGTGTCATGTCTGTTGCGACTCGTGCGAGAGAGATCGGCAGACAGACAGAAAGAGACCGAGAAAAACGGCCGGCTAAGAGTGCGCTAACATAACCTTAAGAAAGGTTGCAAGAGAGAGCAACAGCTGTTCGCAAGCCCCCTAAATAGGGTGGTGCCTAAAAACATTCACCTACTCACATACATACATATGTATGTATGCACACACCTTCATACTCACTCGTGTAAAAATTGCTGTAGGCATGCGTGTTAATATGTTTTTGATATGGAGAGTAGTTTACAAAGCACGCAAATCTGCAGAGTTAACATTCTGTATGTTTACCTGTACATACAGTGACTCACAGCTACAATGAACGCCGTAAGTTTTAATTATGCATACATTCGTACTCACATATGTTATCAAACAGAATTTAAGCTTATTCTTAACACAACAATTTCCATTTTATTAAAGAGAATCGATTACACAACGACAATTCATAGTCGGGGATTATTTAGGTAATTAAATCAAATCCACTTGAAAGGTGTGCACATCCATTTATTCAAACATTTATTCATTTACATATTTACGCATACGTATATATACATACATACATATGTAAATTTACAAGTAAATATTATAAGGTCTGTGCTTGAGATAAGGCAAAGCTTATGGTAATAACTAACTAAAGGAAAAATCTCAGCCCATCTCCCAACTGTGTATGTATTTAAAAGTGTCGTATGAATTATATAGTCGTATATATTTTAGGCCCAATCGAAAGCCTCGCTGATATAAGCGATAATAGAGTCAGTCATCGTTTGCCGAAGGTGAATTAGTGCACGAATCTGGTTCGCAACCATCAACGATGACTAAATGTCATACGATTTTATAAACTGCGCCAGACATGGCAGGTTGTTAAACAACAATCCCCCATAAGCCATGTCAGCTAACAACTCCCAGAAATTTGGCAAAGGTGTCTCCGAGTTCCTCCTGCCAGACATACTTGAACGTTTACTCACCTACAGGGTCTTGAGTGAATCGGTCCAGTGACATTTATAGCTTATTAACTTTTCTATATTGAAGAATACAGATGTTTAAATTTCCAGCTCTCTTAGCTTAAAAAGATACAAGCCGAAAACAAAAACATAAATACAAGGTATCTTCACAGTCGATAACCTCTGACAATACTTGTTTATTCATTATTAGCTAGCAGCAGTTTATCAGTAGAGGTCTCAATTTCACAGCACGTGCCGACTTAAAGTGAACGGGACATTCCACCAGACGTGTATTTGTTATTTATAAGATAATGTTGGATTTTAATTCGCCGGTCTATGAGTTCATGTACTTTCTTATCTAATTTATACCTTAACTTATCTATATATTAGACTTTTACTATCGGGTTCTATTTTACAGCTTTTCAATTGGGTTTGATTGAACGGAACGTTCCTACCCCAATCTTCTTGGAAATCAAAGATTTAAAAATTTATTACTAGTTGCGAGTCAAAATCAAAAGTATATATTCCTTCTCTTTACTTTATAAAGCCGTCCTGCTGTATGGTAATTAATTACAAAATTGGCTCCTCCTTCATAACGACAGGCTCACCGTCTAATTTCCGTATGGTTGGTAGACGCTTGATGCACTCGGCTCTCCAAGTGGGCTCATCTAGGCCCTCTGACAATGGATTGCCGACTACCACCAAATCTTCAAGGGATTCAATTTCGGCTAGACGATTAAATTCAGACCAATCCTTGATCAAGTTGTTGCTTATGTAGAGCACTTTTAGACACTTAAGGCCAGCCATGCCTTTAAGTTTCTCAATCAAATTGTAGCTTAGCCAGAGTTCTTCGAGAGTTTCGGCCACTGCTTCCTAGAACTCCCAGCGTTACTAACAGATACTTTATTAAATATTTATCATATGAGCAGTCTTACCAATCCTGATATTTGTTTGATATAATTCCGTGACAAAGACAGCACTTTCAGACATTTCATACCAGATAAACCAAATATCTTTTCGATCATATTCGTGGACATACTGATTCTTCTGCAATGAATACATTAAATAGAAATATTGATATAATGCTGAATATATTATGTGTCAGTAATGGTATTTACTCGCAGTTTACAAGTGTCCCGAGAGTATTATCCATTTTTTCGATTGGTGGCCATTGAAACTGCAAGTCAATGTCCTTGGCATTAACCGAATTTTGCTGTTCTCGATCCTCCCAGCGTTTAAGTGCTTCCTTAATTGTTGTTGCTTTCGACATTTTCTTTAACCAAATAAATCCTAGTTTTACCAAAGCTTTTTTCTTTAACAAACTATTGTTGCCCTTAGCAACCAGGCTTTGCTATTCAATTGTTTGTAATCTCAACTGTTGGTTGGCAATTTATCCGTATTACCTAAAATGGGTATTCGACTATCAGACACCCTCTTTTCTTATATCCTATTTCCACTAATCCACTATAAATATTATTAGCAACAAAATCGTGGTCTTGAAAAAGTTGTGAAGTTCAAGTTTACACGCATTTTCACCTGAATACATAAATATACGTAGCTTGTTTACGTTGTATAAAGGGGTTCACAATTAGGATTCTGAAAGTGGTTGGTATTACACACGTCGTAGCTTTCATTATGAAGGTAGGGCAAAAACCGCCCACAAGGCCACTAAGGCCGTTGAGCTGGCCTGAAACTGGTTATCGACCAATTTCAGAGCCGAAAACCAAAATAATTATAAAAAAAAACTTGCCGCCGCACAGTGTGACCTTTCGATTTTACTCTGAAATTCCACTCTTTAACTTATTAAAATATGATAACAAATAATGCTTATAGATCTAATTTAATTTGAAATTAACACTAGACAAGCTTTCTTTTACAAAGACACAAGATTACAGTTTAGGTATTTCGCAGACAGCTTTGTTTCTTTGCACTTTGATTTAATGTTCTATTATTTTATCTCCTTTTTAATTAAAGTACACCTGCAAATTCACTGGAATATGATAAATAACTGAAACTATATTTATCTGATTATGCCTATTCATATACCTTCATATCTTTTTTTTAAACAGGTGCAATTGATCAAAATTCTGAATAATTTTAGCCTATAATTTGAACCAAGTAAAATGGTTCGTAGACATTAGTAATTTTGTTGCCCTTGTTAAATAAATTTAAATCAGACATAGTAAAACGTATACTAACACTTGGCAAGCTTAAAAACAAAACTGTAATTTTTAAATTTGAAATGACGATTTCTTCTGAACATTTTCAATTTTGAAAACATCAAAAGACACCGAAGACATTGCCATTATTCTAAATAAAGAATACCAACAACCAATTACTAAAGAAAATAATACGAACATTGAATGGCTTCTTATATTCCTTTGATGGCAGTTATTTAATTGAATAAATTGATTATTCGATAACTCGACCAGACGTATCTGATTCGTTATTATATCGATATACCGTACAAAATATCGATGACGATACTATTGGTGCAATAAATATATATATCGATATACCGATATATAACTATTCTTTCAACAATCCTATTTATTTGTTATTGTCGTTTTGCTGAGAGTTGTGCGGTGTACAATGTCTACGTCAATTTTTGCGAGTGTGGCTAAAGGGCCGGCAATTGAAGTTTTTGCCCTAACGCAAGCATTTAAAGAAGATTCTAGCAACAAGAAAGTTAATTTGTCTGTGGGAGGTAAGTCAATAATAAGCTAAAAATCTTGAATTATAATTGTTCACATAAGTTCTAATTATACTATCGGCATACCGTGTATATGTACATATATGTATTTACATACGCATGCATGTGTATTTGTATATGTATTGTTATTGACGTTCTCCAGTTGTTATTGTTCAAATGTTAGTATGTAACAAAATACTTTCTTCATATTCACGTATGAGCGTAGAGGTCGTTTGGATGTCAAAACGTAGGGTATACTATATATGTATAATATTTCTAACCAGGCCCCTGCTCGGAATATTTGTATAATTTTGTTTTTATACTTTCACACATACCTTTATGTATGTGCAAGCTTTCAATCTCACCAAAATACATATATACACATGCATAACAAAACATGTGTAGATAATGGCCATAAGCTACGATTTGTTTTTTAGTATGGATTATAAACTATTACCCAATTAAATTGTTTGTGCCTTTATCAGTTGTTGCAAAGGGAACTTTGATCCGTCACAATATTGACTTATCTTATCTTTTATTAGCTGTTTTCAATTTATGAAACAATCTGATATATTTTATTATGCAAAAATTAAACTACATGTAGCATATGTATTTTACTAGAGATCTATACAGATACATATGTATAATATGCTTGCAAATTGATTGATAGCAACAAGAGACGGAGCTTGTTTAAAATTTACGTTACATCATTCTGACATAAGCAAAACCCAGTCATAGCCATAAGTATTTGGAAACTAAAATTGCAAGCGCGAAATTCTATGATTATTATAAATAATAACTAAAACATAATGGCTAGTTAAATAAATAATGTAATTTTAGTTAAAGAATAATATTGTTCATTGAACTTTTTTAACTTATACTTTTATGATATGCATAGAAAAGCTATTTACTACAAACTATTTAATTTCCTACAAAATATTTAATTTCTAAAACTATTTGATAACTAAATAAGCAATTTAATTGCAGCTTACAGATCGGACAATGGCGAGCCATGGGTATTGCCAGTGGTGCGCAAAACGGAAAAGGCAATTGCCGGAGATGAATCAATTAATCATGAGTACTTGCCAGTGACGGGTGAGTTACATATTTGTAAAACAATACAAGCTTTTATTCAACAAATTTATTAACTATTTAAGGTCTTGATACATTCACGCGTGCTGCAACGGAATTGGTCTTGGGAGCGGATTCTGTGGCAATCAAAGAAAAGCGTGTAAGATTTTGCAAACAGTTTAAACGGCTGCATACACCTTCTTTCTTAATACACATTGTTTTAGGGATTTATCCATCTGATTTCAAACCAAATTTCTTACCTTAACATCTGTTTCAGGCATTTGGGGTACAAACCATCTCTGGAACAGGAGCACTCCGTATAGCCGCTGACTTTTTCCTTCAACAATTGAAACGCACCACAGTCTACTATTCGAATCCAACTTGGGAAAATCATCATAAGATTTTCGCCGATTGCGGCTTTACCAAACTGCATTCGTATCGCTATTGGGATCAAAATAAACGCCAGCTGGACTTTAATGGAATGCTTACTGACCTGGACCAGGCGCCTGAAGGGTCTGTGATCATTTTGCATGCATGTGCGCATAATCCGACTGGAATGGATCCAACCCATGAACAATGGAAGCAAATTGCCGATCTTATTGAACGAAAGAAACTGTTTCCATTGTTCGATTCAGCCTATCAGGGCTTTGCCAGTGGCAGTCCCGATCAGGATGCTTGGGCTATTCGCTATTTTGTAGATCGCGGATTTGAGCTGTTTGTGTGCCAATCTTTTGCCAAGAATTTCGGCTTATACTGCGAGAGAGCTGGCAACTTGACGATTGTGCAGCAGAGTGGTGCTACCAGAGACATGATTCACTCTCAGCTGACGTTGATTATTCGCGGACAGTACTCAAATCCTCCAGCGTTCGGTGCTCGCATTGTATCCAAGGTATTAAATACTCCAGAGCTACGTAAAGAGTGGATGGATCACATTCAAGGCATGTCAAGCCGCATTCGTGAAATGCGGAAGCAACTGCGTGACAAACTCGTCGCCTTGGGAACCCCTGGAAATTGGGATCACATTGTGAACCAGATTGGCATGTTCTCATACACAGGGCTTAATGAGAGTCAAGTTGCCGTTCTGATCAAGGATTACCACATTTATTTGCTCAGAACTGGTCGAATCAATATGTGTGGCCTTAATACTGGCAACATTGACTATGTGGCGAAGGCTATCAATTCAGCTGTGACCGGAATTCCAGCTGCTATTGAGAATAAATTATAAACCTTCTCAGAGATACAATAATTGCAGTTAAAAACAAATAGATCAATATGATCTAAAAGTTACCTATATATGTAGCGAGTAAAAAATGCATGCATTAGAGTTATAAGTGTAGAGTGCATTTTTTATAAAATATGAAATATTTGTATGCGATTGTATTAGAAAGCTCAACATGAATACACAAAAATAAGCATTTACAGCAAATTGTTATCGTCTTCACGTAAAATATTTAGTGCAATAAATGGATTTACAACCTGAAACAGCTATGGCTTTGATAGAATCGACCAATTGTTTGTAATCCACAGGTCTACTTCTAAAATCCAATGGTTTCGGGACTTACATTTTGTTTTTCTGCCTGCAACAAAAAATTTGGACCTGTACCAAGTTTCATTAAGATAGCTTTTAATTATACAACTGAGAGTCTAAGGCCCATTTTTTCAATGTCTATATAAGGTCTATAGCTATCCGAATGATAAACTGACCAAAAATTATATCAAATGTCAAAGATATGTATCAAATAAAGCTTAAACGGACATTGAAAAAATGGCCCTAAGTTGCATAAAAATAGGCAAAAAAGACAGCTTGACGTCCCGATCAAAAATATATTCACAGCTTGTTAGTGGAACAGCAAAAACAACAATATAGAAAAGCTATATAATCTCAACTCAAAACTCAAAATCTTTTCTTTGGCAATTTCGATATTACTTAAAAAATAAAACTTAAATTAATCCTTAAATTTTTGATGCGATAGCATTTTTTTGTTCGCACTGCGCAAGTTTCATTGTAATTGTCTTGGTCTCCAGGTAGTTTTCTAGACCATCCCTACCAAGTTCGCGGCCAATGCCCGACTGTTTGTAGCCACCGACTGGAGACTGGGGCAGATCAGGACAATAGCAATTGATCCAGACGGAGCCGGCATCGACGCTCCTGGTAAACTTTATAGCCTTGTTGATGTCGTTGGTGATTATGCCGGCGGCCAGACCGAAACTTACATTGTTGGCTCGATCAATAAGCTCATCAATGGAGTTGAACTTTAAGATAGACATCACAGGGCCAAAAATCTAATAGGTATAACTGGGTACAGTTGTCAAGGGTATTCAATTAGATAATAAAATGCTCTCTGACCTCGTCCTGGGCAATGAGCATGTCATCCGTGACATCTGAGAAGACAGTGGGCTCAATGAAGTAACCGACAGTGCCTATACGATTGCCACCAGTCTGTAGCTTGGCACCCTGCATCTTGCCACTCTCAATGTATCTTAGGACCTTGTTCATCATCCGCTCATCAATTTGTGGACCTTGCTCAACATTCTCCCTGAAGGGATCGCCCACAATGCGAGCCTTTGCCTTTGCTGTAGCCTTTTCGACAAACTTGTCGTAGATCTTCTCATGAACAAAGGTGCGACTGCCGGAACAGCAGCTCTGACCGTGATTGTAGAAGAGAGCCTCATGTGTGGTGTTTACAGCAAAGTCAACTGTAAAACAGGACGTGTGAGAAATGCATACATTAGGATCAATAGCAATAGCACAGTTATAAAAATAAATATAAATAATAAATAAATATTAAATAAAGGTTAAATAAGATTGGAAATGTGAACAAATTGATCATAATCTTTTCAAATATCATGTTTTTTGATTTATGACAGTTTCAAATGAAAGAAAAAATAAAAATTCACACTTACTGTCTGCATCGTCGAACACCACTATAGGACTCTTGCCGCCAAGTTCCAGGAAGACGCGCTTTAGGTTTGACTTGGCTGCCGCCTCCATGACAATGTGACCAATGGGTCCAGAGCCAGTAAATGCCACCAAAGATAAATCGGGATGCTCACTAATAGCTGCACCAGCGGTTGATCCAAATCCGTTAATCACATTAATGACGCCAGCTGGGAAGCCAGCCTCCTTGGAAAGAGCCGCCATGTGCAGGGCTCCGAGAGGTGTCTGCTCTGCCGGCTTCATGACAAGTGTACAGCCCACGGCCAGTGCAGCAGCCCATTTCCAGGACAACATCACCATTGGGAAGTTCCAGGGAATGATTTGGCCCACAACGCCAATTGGCTCCTTGCGAGTCATCGAAATATATTCACCAGCGGGAATGGTGTCGCCAACGAACTTGTCGGTCCAGCCGGCATAGTACTTCAGCGTATCGATGGAGACGCCCACGTCGTAGAGTGACTCTTCAAAGGTTTTGCCATTGTCCTGGGTTTCAAGGCTGGCCAAGAAGGGTCTGTCCCGCTCCATCAGTTCACAAAGCCTGCAGGGATTAGATTGGGGTTATTCTAAAAGAGCCCCAAAGTTGGACTTAGTGGGAACCTCACCTTAAAATTAGATTGGTACGTTGCATCGGACTCATTTGACGCCACTCGGAATCACGATGAAATGCCTTCTTGGCAGCAGATACGGCCAGGTCAACATCAACCTAAGGGAGCACATGCATCGTCAAGTCTTTCGTGGTAAAATCAAAATGAACTCACCTTATCGCCCTCGGCAACCTTAATGATCTCCTTTCCCGTTGCCGGATTGAAAGTTGCAAAGGTTTTACCTGATGCGGCATCAACAAACTCGTTGTTTATAAAGAGCTTAAGAATTTAAAAAACATCACATGTGGTTTAATTATAAATTAATAAAAAAAATTAATAAAAACTATGTATCGTAAAAATGTTGGAAAACTAACAAGAAATTTTTGGAATTATGTTTTATAATTCTAAAAATAACTAAATTACAAAAAGATAATAATGCCATTTACAAGTATTTCGGGATTGAAATCCGATATCACTGAACTTTCAATATTTTTACAACAATCCCGAATTTTGTTAAATTGTATTATTTACTTACTTTTGTATACTTGGGATGGGCCATATTGAAGATATACATGTATTGCTTGCGACTGTTCAAGACCTCGCATAAGACTGAAGCCGCTTGCTAGTTTCGTTTAGTAGTAGACTGTGTTAATTATGCTCGTCTAGATTTGGTTTGAGATCCCATCTAAATCTTAACAAGTAGAAAGGTAACCACACTTTTTAGCATCAACCTCATTATTCGTCCACTTACTTATGGAAGAGTTGTTATTCATCTTTATCAGTAGAATTTTTGACAAAATAAATAGTCATATTGAATTTAAAAAATGCAGTAAGTAGGATACCCTGTCGCTAGCGTCTCTTCTTTTTCCTTTTTCCCGTAACATTGTTAGTTGAAAAACTTTCGCGTTTATCTTCCGATTTGAATGAAATTTTCAGAACAGATTCGGACAATAGTGTATGTTATATGTATTTTATATGATTATTATAAGTTAAGGCGCTAGCATTAAAGGTGCTCTCGTAATTCGACTTTGAAATTTTATTTTTCAATTTCTAGGGGCGGAGAGAGGCGTGGGAAAAATCTAAAACAAACTCGTTCAATGCAAGACATAGATAAACGTACATGCCAAATTTGGTCTCTCTAGCTCTAATAGTCTCTAAGATCAGAAATATATATACTTTATGGGGTCTGCCACGCCTCCTTCTGTCTGTTATGCACATTTTTTTTTTACACAAACTTAAAAGACCCATTTGTACTTTTTAAAATACTGGGTCTAAAAATTCTATTTATAGTAATCAATTTCAATGAACAAAAAACACATAAAGTAATAAACTGCGCCATACATGTCGCTTAGATTTGGTTCTTTGGTTGTTTTTCAAGTGGAAAGGTCAAAATAAAAATGCGTATTGAACTTAAAAAATAATAATTTAAGAAATCTATTATACTGAAGGAATGATTTTTTATAGTAGTATATTGATAAGGCAATGATAATCATTAACAAAAAACAAAAATAACTCATTTGGTAAGGATATAAATGTGTAAATTTTTTCTTTTTATTACAAAGTTTGTACTTAATTTTTATCAAAGCTCTTTTAAATTTCTGCATTTTCAAACAGTTCTTCCGATTAAATATCGGACAAATAATATCAAAGTCGATATAATTGTCAGAAAAAAATCGTGCAATAATATGTCATCTACCAATATATCGATTAATCCACTTTTCATCACTCACGCACAAGCGGTCCAACAACAAATGGCAGGTAAATATATATTTTTAAAATCATAAAGAAATGTTCACTTAAAGGCATACAACTCAGACAAAGCGAAGTCAAGTGAAACTCCCAGCGAAAATCCATCGACTTCCACCGATGTAGATAGCACACCGCTTTTTCCACCAACAAAGCCTGGCAAACCTGCCGATTATGGTACCAATAACACTTTGGAGCTGTTGGAGCGCATTCCCAGTCAAATAGTCGATTTAAAGCTGGATGAAGTGCTCACTGCCGTTAAAACTGTGGATAACCTCTGCGATTATGAGCGCTGCAAAACCAAAACCAGCTTAATGGGTCAAGATTGCGAACTCTGTAAGAAACGTTTCTGTTTTAAGCACGGACTTCCTGAAGTGCATGGTTGTGGTGTGGAGAAGAAGCGAGAGGCGCGAAAAGAATTTCTTAAGCCGAAACCAATAAAGACCATTCGACATGAGGAGGAACTTAAAAATGCTAAAAAGAAGCTCAATGAAAAACTTAAGAACATGGAAGTGGGTCGCAGGCAAAAATCTGGTGCTGGGGCTGGATCAAAAAAGACCAAATAGAAGTGCGATTAGAAATAGTACCTAATAAAAGTATAATTTTAAATTCTTTAGTTAATACCTTGCATAAACATCAGTTCATAAAAAAATAAGTTATTTTTGCTTATAATGTATTATAAAGCGTACACAGACAGATATTAATGCATGTGTATGCAAATACAAATACAAGTACATGAAAACAGCTGATTTAATTCTGTTTGATCAACAAGGTTCGGTTCAAATGTCTGCTCTCCAGTCAAAACGGTTATTAAATATTATTAATTGGCACTCCAAGTGGACGACACTGCGTAATGTGTCCCTATACACACAGGGCCAATCGCCTGAACCCAAGATACGAGAGTACTTCTACTATATTGATCATGAGGGCATGGTGTGTACATCCTCATATACCTTATATAAGAAATAATTTAAGTACAACTATTTTTCACCAACAGCTCTTCATGGACGATGCCAAAATGAAGAATTTTACATCCTGCTTTAAAGAGAAGAAATTTCTCAAGTTTTTCTTTAGTCGCTTGAGACAAAATGAAACGCAGCGTTACCAAATGTTCCCCTTTTTGTCACCTTGTGGTCGAGAACGGAATTATGTGCGCTGCGATGATACGCCCATTGTTTTTACTGAACACCTAAAGGATGATACTAAAGATGAAGACACTTTAAGCTATGCACATGGTGGTCCAGATTTATCAGCAGTTTTTCAACCACAGAAACTGTACATGCATCCGGCAAGTGGCAGAGTTTATCATCCAGCGTGGCCCAAAGTGGGAGGTATTGGACTTGTTCGCTCCAAATTAGCTATTGAACTTAGCCAAAACTTTGTGTTTACTGAGGGCAACGAATCGCCAACACACTTTCTTTGGCGGGGATCCCCAGTTAAGTTAGAACACGATTGGATAAAAGATTGCCAGGTTCAGGAAAAATAATCAATCATTGGCAATCTGAATAATTGGAAAGAACATAATATGGTATATTATAATAGTAATTTTAACATTGCATTATTTATAAGCTTGTATATATCTAGATAAATATAAATAACTATTCAATACTCAGAGGCTTGAATTCGCCTTCCTTAACTTTAACCCACGAGAGTCCAGTAGCAGCACCTCCACCACCACCATTTTCAGTAGATGGAACCGTGTTCCTACTGGTGCGTATTTGGTCTAAAACAGGACCGTGTAGGTCTGCTTGAAACTTTTCAAATATTATATAATGCGGATCTTCGGTTGGTGGCGTGTCATAGATGTGAGATTTGCTCTCCATTATACTCTCTTGGACAAGAGCTGTGTATGCATCCCGATTATTACTCAGTAGCTTGGCGACATCAGCGTTGTTCAGTTCATTGGTTGACACATTACGGATGCTCTCCAAGGGATCGGCAAATATCGCCTGCATATACTTTAATATCTGCCAAAGATGATCTTCACCGCATCGCCATTCCTGGAAAGCATGACTGATGTCTAGACTAAATGTGTAGGGACAGACGAGCGGATGTACAACGTTGTGTTGGAAAATAATCGCCTTGTAGAGAAATTAAAGAATATAAGTGTCTTGTTGACGAATATAAATTCACACACTCACTGGAACACTTTTATCATCTGGAAAACGATCGGGCAGCAATATGGAAAAACGAAAGACACCATTTTCATAAAATCCCTGTCGTCCAAAGAAGACTCCGAACCATTCTAGAAATAATTTCAGATATTAGTCATCTTAAATGATTGTCAAAAATAATTTATGCACTAACGCAGCGAATTGGCATAGCTCGGTATAACATAAATGCCTGATAGCTTCTCCGATTCAATCATTTTGCTGTTAATATATTAAAAGAAATTGTTGTTTAACAATTGAAGTCGCAGTTCATTGCAAATTCTTACTATTCCGCCAGAATTTTATACTCCTGTTGTATTGTAGCAAGGAGTAGCTTTTCATCCTTCTTTTGTGCATCCACGTCGAGAGTCATATTTATTTGTAAATATGCTAATTGTTTTTATGGTTTGTTTGTTAGTAACATTACGATACATTAATCGTTATCGCACAACTTCAATATCGACTTTAAGTAAATGCATCCCTAAGTTTGTTTTGCCGTTCCTGTTTCACGTTTATTTTACAATTAATAATAGCTTAGTATGCGGTAAGTAGCAATGGAGAGAATTATACTATCTATCATATAACTTCAAATTTCAGGACTCAAAACATATAGAAACATGTCTAATAATTTAGACTCTGATCAACTAACGAAAATGGACTGTGTGAATTCCTCTGGACACGAAGATATCGATCATAAGGGACAGGAAATGGAAAATATCCGACAAGAAGATGAAGTGCCTTCACAAGATTCCATCAAGACTGACAACAAAAAGGTTGTACCAGAATTTTATAACAAGGCACAAAAATATTGGTCTGAAGTGCCAGCAACAGTAAATGGAATGCTTGGTGGCCTTGGTTACATCAACGCAATTGATATACAAGGCTCTAAGAATTTCCTGCGTGAAATTAAGATGCCAGGTAAAAAATTAGCATTAGATTGCGGTGCTGGAATCGGAAGAGTTTCGCGTAATCTTCTTATTCCTTTATTTGAAACTGTTGACCTTGTTGAACAAGATGCCGCATTTGCTGAAAAAGCGCGCGAGTTATGCACATCAGAAGAAGTACGTCGGAACAGCTTGGGCGAAATATATAATCTTGGCTTACAAGAGTTCTCGCCTTCAAAAAAATACGACCTGATCTGGAGCCAGTGGGTCTTAGGGCACCTAACGGACGTCGACCTGGTGGCGTTCTTTCGACGCATACAGCTAGGCTTGCAGCCAGGAGCATACTTTTGCATGAAAGAGAATGTCAGTGCCTCAAAGACAGTAATCAAAGATGAGGAGGATTCATCGGTCACTCGTCCTCTTGAATATTATGAACGCTTCTTAAAAGAAGCTGGCTTCAGAATAGTGAGAAAAGTGCGACAACAAAACTTTCCCAAAGGACTGTTTCCAGTGTATATGATTGCCTGTAAGTCTAAGCAAATTAATAACTAAGATTTGGTCTTATACATAATTAAATATATGTGTATATTTTAAATAAAAATAAATAAATGACCATGTTTTATCGACATTTTATTTAGTTAGTTAAATTAACCAGGCGGTGTTTCTACATGTGTACATATATATATATATGTATGAACAAAATTAGCAAAATATAGAATTTATATTTTGAATGTTGAAAATAAGAACAGATAAACTACATATTGAAGTTATCGATATTGTGGGAGCAACGCTGCTGTCAAATATTGAAACAGCTGACAGCTGCGGGATTCTCTTGAACGTGGAACGCGTTGCAATTTGCAGAGAGCGAGTTTACAATTGATTCTAAGTATGTCGAAGCGCGGACAACCGGCATGGCAAGCACCGAAAGCGGCAACACGGCCGCAGTTAAAGCTGTACAACAGTCTAACCAGGCAAAAGGAGGAGTTTGTGCCCCTGGAGGGCAACAATGTTCAATGGTATAGCTGTGGTCCCACTGTCTACGATGCATCCCACATGGGACACGCGAGGTAAAGCCACATCAGCAGGCGATGTTTTTTATTACTATCTAATCTCGATTGTCTCTCGTCAATAGATCTTACATTTCTTTTGATATTTTGCGACGTGTATTGAGTGACTACTTTGGCTATAATGTCCACTATGTCATGAATATCACTGACATTGACGACAAGATTATAAAGCGAGCACGTCAATATCATCTTTATGAGAAATATATCAAAGCATCTACACAACTGCCATTGGAGAGGTTGTTAGATGACCAGAAAGAGGTGCTGACGCAATTGCAAGCAAAATGTGAGAAGAATACGGATCCCGATAAGAAAGTAATGCTCGATAAGATGTTGGGACGCATGACCGAAGCTTTAGAGTCACTTACAAAGGCTGTTAATGTCGGAAGGGAGTTTCAAACAATTAAAGATTATTATTTGGCTGAGGCAAAGGATCCCATTGCAGAGTGGCTAGATGGAAAGAATGGAGGCGATGTCAATGATAATTCTGTCTTTGAGGCACTGCCACGTTATTGGGAAGATCAGTTTCACAACGATATGAAATCTCTTAATGTGAGTCATCTGCAAACTGACGTCATCCAATTCCTAACATATTTGAAATGATAACAAAATGAGCTTCTATATTTGTTTAGATATTGCCACCTGATGTATTGACAAGAGTATCGGAATACGTGCCACAGATTGTGGCATTTATACAGCGTATCATTGACAATGGGCTAGCTTACGATGCAAATGGTTCAGTATACTTCGATGTAAATGGCTTTGACAAACGTGAGAAGCATCATTACGCAAAGCTGGTTCCCGAGGCCTACGGCGACACAGCATCTCTTCAAGAAGGCGAAGGAGATTTGTCCGTGACTGAGGATAGACTGTCAGAGAAGCGCTCCCCCAATGACTTTGCCCTGTGGAAGGCTAGCAAGACTGGAGAGCCTTGGTGGGACAGTCCCTGGGGACGTGGTCGGCCTGGTTGGCATATCGAGTGCTCAGCAATGGCTTCTGATATATTTGGATCAACGTTTGACATCCATACCGGTGGGGTTGACTTGAAATTTCCACACCACGACAATGAACTAGCACAATCAGAGGCGGCATATAATGAATCGGAATGGGTTAAGTACTTCCTTCACACTGGACATTTAACAATTGCCGGTTGCAAGATGTCCAAGTCGCTCAAGAACTTTGTAACGATACAAGAGGCCTTAAAGAAGCACTCAGCCACTCAATTGCGATTGGCATTCCTATTGCACTCCTGGAAAGACACACTCGACTATTCAGAGAACACCATGGAAATGGCCACTCAGTTTGAGAAATTCCTCAATGTAAGTACAACGTAATGAATTGCTAACTTTAAAAAGGTATTCAAAACATATTGACTTGATTGCAGGAATTCTTCTTGAATGTCAAAGACCTGACTCGTCTTGTGTCAACTGGAAAAGCTATGGATCAGTTTACTGAATGGACTGCAGTGGAATCTGCTCTACAGACAAAGTTTGGAGAAGCACAAGCACAAGTTCATATGGCTCTTTGTGGTATGTGGTATTAAACACTGATCAATCCTTTTTTTACTCATTAAATCTATTCCATTGCAGATAACATTGACACGCGCAGCACACTCGATTGTATACGAGAGTTGGTATCAAACACAAATATCTACATACGTGACAACAAGGCCAGGTTAAACCACTTGTTGCTCCGTAAAATTGCCACATATATTACAAACTTACTGCATACATTTGGAGCCATCTCCGGGCCACGTGGCGGCATTGGATTTCCTCTGGGCGGAGGGGATCCCAACAATGCAGACAGCATTGATCAGGAGTCACTTGTAATGCCATATGTGCAATCTGTGGCCGAATTCCGTAACTTGGTCCGCGAACAGGCAAAGGATTTAAAGGCCTTTAACATTCTGAAACTTTGCGACGATCTGCGTGATGACGTGTTGCCCAATCTGGGTGTCCGCCTGGAGGACAAGGATGATGGTAAATTTGCTGTCAAATTGGTCGACCGCGAGATGCTGTTGCGGGAGCGAGAGGCAAAGCAAGCTGCGGAAGCGGAACGTGCTGCGGAAAAGGCACGTAAAAAACAAGCATTGGAGCAAGCTGCAGCTGCTAAGGAGGCGCAACGTCGAATTAATCCCAAGGATTTGTTTATCAGTGAAACTGAAAAGTACTCGGCATTTGGCGAAGATGTGAGTGTATATTTGCAACTAAATAGGCTTTTTGTATAACAATCTTTCATTTCAGGGACTTCCCACACACGATAAAGAAGGCAAGGAGATTAGCAAAGGACAACTCAAGAAACTTCAGAAACTCCAGCAACAGCAAGAGCAACGTTACAAAGAGTATTTGGCCAGCGTAAACACAGCCTAGATTTAAGTGAACTCCACAATGCAGAATATTTTGATATTACATCTGTCCCAATTCATATATAAAAACACATTCAATTCAACTCGCTTCGAGCAACCAGATAAATGCAATTAATTTTTATTATACACTTTTTATGCAGGTCAGTTCATTACAAATATTTAATAAAGTCAAGACATTCGACCACAATTAAGAAGATATACTTTGTCATGGTGTCCGTATAATGTTAAGCATTTTCCAGCATCTCACTGTTAACCCACTAAAGACCCCCAAGCAAATTTCTATGTATTATTATACTTATATGTATGTATGTAAACATATGTGTCAGCTAATGAGAATAACTTGGGCGTAGGGTCTTTGGTAATTGCAACTATTTCACTACTTATATCAAGGGTTTACAAGCTGCCAATATCATTGTAGCGTTTTAACTTATCGGGGAAGTTGTCTCTAAATAGAACGGGGTCCGCTCTAAATTCCACAGTACGCAGAGGCATTCGTCCATAGATCTTTGAGAATCGATCGATGCAAGCAGATCGTTCCTTCATATGATTCAAGTCTGCTGACAACATTTCCGTATTTGTGCACTCGGGACACTTGAACTTTTTTCTTGGCGTCACTTTAATGGGTGGATTATTTGTTATGTTTGCAACAAGAAAATTCATGGCGATATCCTCACAGTTCATGTGATCATCGACCCAATGTTTAATATCGCCTGGCATTGCATATGTATACATATGACTCCAGTATTTGTGATGAAAAGCAGCACCAGTTAGAACCATAGATATTTGATTAGTCCACTCGGATTCATAGTGCCATTGCATTGTAGCATTATCCCAGACGTGAATGCGACTGGGAAAACCAACAATATGATCCGGGAATTCACGCCACACTTCGTAACTAAAAGAAATATTATAATTTAAACAATATATTACAAAAATTTCTAATATATTATACCCAAAATCAAGCTCATCGCTGGTTAACATAATTATGTCATCGTCTATAGTTAATATTGCTTCAGTTTCGATTTCCGGATAAGGATAAAATCTATTCGATAGCTTATTTTCGCGAGTTTGTATTATCTTCAGAGGCTTGGAAATTGACGGGAATGTAGATACTATAAATAACAAAGATAACAATATAGAATGTAGAATAATCAATTATGGTAAGGTATATAAGAGCATACTTACAATGTGGAGGGGATTTCCTTTGGTTATTCCAAATAACCAAAATACTTTGAAGAGACGGTACAACTGCCAGTTTCTGAATCAAAAGGAAAAGACTTTCCACACGATCGTATGTCAATATAACAGCCGTGAATCCTTGAGATTTTGGAGCCAGAGTAGTAAGAAACAGTGGATTAAAGGTTGAATGACTATTTTTACTAATTGCATTCCATTTTCTACTGCTGCGAGCTTGCAAGGGAAATATGCGACTTTCAAGTATCTCAAGGGCCGTAATTGTAATACTCTTCAAGTCCTTCAAGTAGTTGCTGTATAGCCATTGAACTTGCTTCTGCATCTCGACGACTCTGACATTGGAAATGGACTCCAATTTACGAATAACTGAATGCATCTCCGATTCCCGTACTCGCACCACAGCCTGGGACCAATCAATAACGTCTTCAAAGGGCAGCACATAGTTGTCGATTGCCACCACGGGAATACAGTTCTGGGACATAATTTCCAAGAGATCGGGTTGACCAACCCGTATACTGCGGCCAACAAAACAGAACTTTCCCGGGCCAGAACACGTGGGTACTCCCAACGTTTCTGATGATGCATTAGGTTGCAACGGGCGGTCAACTCAGTGTTATCACAGGATCCCAGTAGAAGTATCTGCTCGGCATTATTGGCACTCAGAGAGAGCTCTCGGAATTTACGTGCATGCTGTGGCAAAAGATTTAATTGAGCAACAACTAATAGATATTTGCGATGAGCTGCGGCATGCGCTGGTAAAGTTTTTGGATGCTGAAGCAATGGACTCCATACAGGTATAGATACATCAAATCCTGGACGATATGTCCAGCTATCAAATCCACCTCCCAATACAATAGCATTATCAATGTTGACGTCCAGTATTTTGTTATATGTAGGCGCATTGCCTGGCAGCATGTTGAAGATCAAGTGATTCTCTCCACGATCCCAGAAATTGAGGGAAGCCAAAGCTGGTCCAGCCAAATGTTTGTCAAACACATCCTGATTCAATAGATCCAAGCTGGGCAAAAAGAGGCAGGCTTCATTTGGATTCGATGTGTAGTACCGACTATTAAGTACTGTCTCCAATATTTGAAAGTATTCACTGGACAAAGTGGTGGCCACTTTATCACTCTTCTCATCCAGAAACTCTTGCAAAGGATAAATGTATACCTTGAGGGTGTCATGCTCGCATTTATAAATATTTAGACAATCCCAAAACGTGCAATTCACATTTCGACCACGATACTCAGGATCTGATCTCAGTAATACCTCTTGAGTATGGGATAAGGATAAATCGAGTGCCACAGAGTCCCTTTTCGAGTAGAAAAATCTCTCCCGATGACTTGAGATGTCGCAAAGCAACAGTATTGCACAGAACGCGACTATTGTTAGAAGCGTGTAGGTCAAACAGTTTAAAATTTGTTCCTTTGGGTGTAACATACTTTTAAAGAATAGGCCTTTGCACTTGTTCATCCTTACTTTACTTTGTCTTACATTTTGTACTAAACTATTGGCTAAATGCATTATGTGTGTACACATAGAAACAGTCAACTTGTATCCATTTGATTGGTAGCTTTGTATTTAATTTATTCACATTTCTTATACACCATTTGAAAAAAGCTCTTGATGTCTATAATCTTAATGAACTAAGAAGCTGAGAGCACTTCAAAAATTCATCCTTCTTAATCAAAAACAAATACACTTTTCTTTGATTTGGTCGAATTGGTGTCTATCGATACAACAAAGAGGAAAAATCGTTTCGAATTAGTGTCTATCGATATAAATTTAATGGAAGTATCGATTCAGTTATCAGAGATTAGTGCGATACAACCTATTCAAAGCTCAATGAGTATTTAACATGAAGAGGAGAAATGACGGCTGTTAAATAACAGAGGCAGTGGAGTTTGGCGTGTTAAAGTGGGTATAGACAGAATCTAACAGAATAATGTTAAAAGCCTGTGACGCGCCAAACTTCGATGGCCGCTTTGCGGTTTTTTGTTTTGGTTTCTTGTTTTGCTTTGTGTGTACCTACAGAACGTATGATGAATTCAAGTCCACTTCATATTAGTTGTTGTTGTTACAAATCTGAATTTTGCCTATTTCAAAGTTGATTCGAAGCTATGCCCTCAGCCTGCGTTTACCCTACTCTAATAGGGTGTTATGTGCGAGTAAAGTGAAATGACACAATATTAAGTAAATGCGTGCAATATTTGATTTAAATAATTTTTTACAATATTATTATTATATAAAATAATATTTAATTTAATTTTATATATTATTTGATTTCCTAATGCTGCATATAAAAAATTGCATTAGCCACTAAATTTTTGAAATAAAAATGTAGTTACAAATAGTTACAAATTTATAAATAATAATAGTTAATAATATATATCATACTGCTTTAATTAATGTAATAGAAAAATTATAATATTATATTAACTTCATAAAAAGGGTATCTGTAGTTGGGTGAGGTATCGGCAATGTCGAGTAGCAGGCAGAATCGTCGCGAGCTCATACACACAGATGAATTTTAAACCATCTGTGTGATTTTAAATATGTGTGTGTGACATTTACGCAAAAAAAAAGCGAGCGATATATTCGAGTGTTGATATTTTGCGCTTTGCCCTTTGGTTTGTTCGCCTTTTTTGCTTTGTGCTGTGATTCCTGGACACACACAGATGAATGTGTATGAGCTCGCGACGATTCTGCCTGCTACTCGACATTGCCGCTACCTGACTCGACTACAGATACCCTTTTTATAATATATTTATCATTTTTCTAGAACATTATTTTAAGCAGTATGATAAATATTATGAATTCTTATTACATGTATATCAATTTGAAACTATTCAAAATATTTTATACTATAAGAATTTAGAGACTAATGCAATCGTTTATATGCAGCATACGTATATCAAATAATATATAAAATTAAATTAAATATTATTTTATATAATAATAATATTGTAAAAAATTATTTAAATCAAATATTGCACGCATTTACCTAATATTGTGTCATTTCACTTTACGCGCACATAACACCCGATTAGAGTAGGGTAAACGCAGGCTAAGGGCATTGCTTCGAATCAACTTTGAAATAGGCAAAGTTCAGACTTGTAACAACAACAACATGACACGAAATGTGGCAACGGCGCATTATTGGTCATCCGCCAGACGCTGCCTCTCTCTGAGTGCACAGAGTACACACCAAGCAAAGCACAAATCAAAACAAAAACGCAAAGCATGCGTCTGATCTCTGTTAAGTAACAGAATTCATTAACATGGAACTGTTAAATCTACATTTGACGCGGCATAGCCGCAAGCCAATTCTGTTAGCCAGTCAATTCCACTCTTCTTGTTAAATACTCATTGTTCAAAGCTATAGTTTTTTGTTTAGTGCTATCGATTTATGAAAGGTTTCCAATCGGCAAGTTAAACAAAAAAGCTAAAACTAAATTATGTCGGAAATAATAAAGTTGGACACTGCGGAAAGCAGTTTTATTACGGCTAATGTAACAAACTCACATAATGATTCTGTCGCATTTGAGATGAAGTTTGCCAAAGATATCACAATTTCTCAACTTAAGGTACATGCGTATGTTCTGTAAGCAAATTGTAATAATGACTAATACTAACAGATGTTTACATTTTTAACTTTTGCAGAGTAAATTGGAAATATTAACGGGAGGAAGTGCTGGCACCATGAAAGTAGAGCTGTACAAAGGTGACTCTTTTGTGACGTCACTCAGCAACAATGATGCAAAACTGGGCTTTTACATTAATTGCGATGGCTTACGCCTCCATGTCTGTTGATACTTTTGTTAGCTTTGCATATGATAATGAAAAAGCTGGAAAAATTCGAACTTTCAAAGGATCAATACGAACAAAAAACCAATTCAGTGCGCAATTTCTTGAAACAAAATCGTCTTGGAAAGTATAATGAGGAGGAAATGCAGCAAATGGAAGAAAAGCGGAAAGAGCAGGCTGAAGAAATGCAGAAGAAAGCTGATCTTTGCATCCTGGGAAGCAGATGTCAGGTAGCTTATAAAAATCCTATAGCGAAGATAATACTTATAACAAAAGCCCATTTATATACATACGTAGGTAACTGTGCCTGGAAATCCAACTCGTCGAGGAACAATAATGTACAATGGAGAACTTGAAGGTAAAAGTGGCATATTCATTGGAGTACAGTATGACGAGCCCTTGGGCAAGAATAACGGAAGGTAAGATTATTACAAGCAAGCTATTGAATATTTAATATTAAATCGATAATCTTTTTGCAGTGTTAATGGCAAAGCTTACTTTGTATGCATGCCCTCCAAATTATGGAGGTTTCGTCTCACCATTATCTGTGGAAGTGGGCGATTTTCCACCCGAGGACTTTAATCTGGATGATGAGCTTTAAATGGTGTTCAATAACATTTCATTCAAATAATTCCACACTCATTCCACTTTTAAAATATTCGATTCAACATTTGTTTGTGAATACATATGAACATTGTGATCATTTAAAGATTTTTTATACCACCCTTTGGAAATTACTAATAAGCTAGTCCGTGATAAAGCACTTATAGAGACAAAACGATGTTTGATTTTATGTATTTTCTTTCAGCTTAGCAAACACTACAGCTAATAAAAACACTTAAAAAAGTCTATTCTGTTTTCCTTCGCAAAGACTTACTCTTTTTTTTTAGCTTTATGTTCCTCAGCTTAAGATGAATCAAATACAGTTTGCGAAACTTAACATCTCCATATATGAACTTGAGCATGATAGTAAGAGGAAGCTTTGAAAGGACCCTTGGGCTGTATAAGAGAGTTTTTACTGGCCAGTTTTGTAAATCACGCTAAAGCCCAATAAAGTTTGTTAAGTATTCGTTTCGATCAGATTTTAATCTCTGAGAGCATTCGTAATGATTGTATTTACATTTGTATCTGGAAGAAATCTAAATCATTGACAACACTTGGAAGATCGCACTTTATAATAATATTACTTGGTTTATATATTTCTTTTAGACATGCTAGTAACATTAGGACAGATTTTCGCATTAAATAATCAAGTTTTTTTGAGCATCCCTTATTTGTATTTCTACAAAATTATACGACCACAAAGTTCGCCCGGAAACATTTCCTCCGTGTGGTCAATGGAGAAATGTTAACTGCAATAGCTGGTTAAATAAATATAATTTAATAAATATAATATACACTGTTTTCTTTTGTTATCATTTAAAATATAACTCATTAAAAGAAAGAAAAAAAAAAACCATCCTAATATTCGTTAAATATAGTATATGTATATTATGTATACGATCTAAACACCGCAGCATTTCTCAAGTAATAGAAAACTATAAATTGTCGGATTTTGGATTGTTTTATTTAATTAACTGCCCGAACAAGACATTGATCATTCTTATTTGTTGATATCATTAGACTTGAGCTTTAGGCCAACATTAGATGTGGTTAACAAACAACATTTGATGGGGGTTTCATGTATGTATGTGTTTATTTATGATTTATATCGTATCCCTATGGCAAGGGGTAGAAAAATGCGCTTTAATTACACAATTATTGTTTATTTATTATTTGATTGGTTTTTTGTTTTTGTTTTTGTTTTTTATTGAATTAAAACGGTGTGCCTCTCGCCTACACTGTCGTCTAGCATTTAACGATTATATAGATTTAAGTGTCCATATGATATATAGATTCATATGTATGCATGTGATCATCTCATGGTGCTTATGTACTTAAATTGGATAATTTCTGTCTGCTTTGTTTTTGTTGTTATTATAAGTTATATTCAATACGCGATAGATCAATGAATAAATGTAAAACATTTAATTTTTACTTGAGATTCTATGCTAAAGTGCTGTGTTTACTTCTGTGTCTGTGTATGTGTTTGTGTTTGTGTGTGTGTGCTTGTGTGTGTGGATGTGTGTGTGACGCTATGATTGAAGCCAAGTATAAACAAAATTGGATGACTTTGTCATGTTACAAAGTGTCACGTCTCCAATCTAATTATTATTAATATTATTATGTATGTTGTATTTAGAGAGTTGTGGTGCGTAACATTACTACATTTTGTTGTTGTTTTTCTTGTTCTTGTTCTTGTTGTTTGGTGTTTGGTTTTTCCTTATATATAACATTGACACATGCTGCCGTCTCCTTATCCCTCTTTTCCTCTGGTTTCATGTCCTCGGAGTCCTTTGATGTACGCATCTCGTCCTTTTTGTCAGCATCTCCATAACGTCCGGAACTTCTGAATTTACGCACAATTAGACTTCCAGTATTCTTGATGTTTCTTTTAAATCGATTTCCCCCGCGTCCGCTGTCACTCCTTGATTTCACATCGTTTATACCACCTTCACCGCCACCTTCTGCATCTTCACCACCATTTGTTTTTTTGAGTTCTTTAATTGTTGTAGAAAGATCAGTCGAGTCGTCGTCATCCTCTTCCAATATTTGATTTATCGCAGGATCTTCCTCCTGATCCTCATTATCGACTGAACGAAAGTTTTGATGAGATTGTATATTCTCCCTCGATCTGAAGGGCAAGTAGATTTGAAAAGCTGATCTCAGCACGTTGGCTTTCTTTTTCTGTTTAACTCGATTCGATCTTTGATAGCGATTTAGGGACCAACGTGGCATCAATTGTTCAGACAGCTTCTTTGTACTGCCGCTGGCCATATGATTTTTGGCAGTGGAGGTGGTTTTATAATCGCTGTCGGTGGTGGTGCTCCTGCTGGTGCTGCTGGTGGTGGCGATGCTGGTGGCCGTGATGCCATCATTAGTTGTTTTGTTAAGTCACAGACGAAGGTCAAAAGCAATGCGAGACGCAATGTTCTTGAAGCCAATGCTAGTACCTGTAAGAAATCAAATAAACTTTTTAATAAGATTGCTTCTTAAGAGAAATGTATTGAATACACTTACCAGAAATGCGTTTAAAGCGAACTCCGTTCAAGGATAGACGTGGCAATTTGCAAACCTCAATTTCCCATTGAACCAACGAATCTGTATTGGGATCGCCATGCACACACCAAAGCACAAATCTATAGATGACAATAGATATTATTAACTAATATTGTTAGTTAATTGATTATAGTTATGGTCTCACCGTTCTCGCTGCTCATAATCGCAATTGTTTTGATCGAGCACTTCACGTATCTTTTGCATTATTTGATCGGGCATCAGGGGCGATGTTGTCTTCATGGACCATGTGAAGCGAAGTACCCGCGGTTTAGCTGCCTCTTCCGTAGTGGATGTACTAGAAATATTAGATGCAATTGTGCTAAACATTAACAAGTGAGAATGCTCTACTCCAAAGTGTTTCGCTGCTGGATACCCTTCAACCAGGACTGTATATATCAATCTCAATCAGTTCTATTGTCATCTATATATCTATACTGAATGAACGCAACTACTATCTGGCTGCAGGGTGTCTGCTAGCCGAGCTCTCCCCACTCGACCAATCTTCATGCAGATAATAATTCATGTTTGGTGCAAAGCAAAAATGAACAAAGATTACAGTAAAAGAAATAAAAAGTTGCACTTTATGAATGATAAGATAATGGAAGTCTTGGTCAAATATATAGAAAATAGCGGGAACCGTTTTTATAATTTACTTGATTACTTTTAAACTGTTTTCTGTGCTGTTCAGTCCTGTTTAATATTAAAATAATAAAAGTGTATTTCTAACTAATTCCGCCAATGACAGGTTCTATCTTTTTTATTGCACGATCAGTTAACTATATATGTATTATTTTACAATAATGTGACATCCAATTATTCCTTACACTTTCACTATAGTAAACATCTAATTTCTAGTTCTAGTTTTATCCCCAACAAAGTAAAAAACTTTCCTTAATTACAATAGATTAGAATGTTTAAAAATGAGCTATGTTAAAAGGTGAAATGAAAAGGCAAATGCGATTGTTTGTAAGGGTTGATATTTGCTTTGTTTAACAAATCTTCCAGATAATTTATTACTAATTAATTAAATAATCAATTTATTTAATTATGTGTTATTTCTTTGAAACTTAATATACATAACTAATCAGATCACGGAAGGTGCCCGATAACACGATTTGTTGTTGTTTGATTTATAGATAATCATCTGTACAAATAAAATGGTCACATGCACAATTGCTTAATACATTTAATCCTTGATTAAAGTTAAATTTCTTTACTGTTTACTTTTTATATATATGTATATATATATATATTTTTTTTGTTCTTAAATATGCTAAATACGCTTTCATTTGATGCGCTTCGACTTTAACTTCATAATCGTGATCAATCTTTAATCGTTAATCTTTTCCATATGCATTCATTATTATTAATTCTGATGTGTGTACTAAATTTATGATTCTTGTTTGATTGGGAATAGTTCAAATACAAATACAAATACAGATACGTTCATTCACACACATACACATACGTATACATATTCAATGTATATAGTATACATATATGTACATACATATATCGAAATAATGGTAAATAAATTTAAATTCATAGTCATCTATAGTATATGTAACTCGTAGCTGCGTTTGGTGTTGATTTCTGATTTCTGATTTCTCTTTTCGCATTTTATGATAAATATACATAAACATACACATACACACACATATGCATACATATACATATGTACATATGTATTATACTAATTTATTAGCGTTTCGCAGTAGATATTAGTGTAGTTTTTCTTTCTTTCTTATTTACTTAGTTAGCATTAGCATTAGCTAAGCTAATATAGCAGTAATAAACAAAAACAAAAATAGAAAACGTGACAGTCAGATAGCAATAGATCTCTATATAGTTGTTGTTGGTTTTATTATTATTTTTATTGATTGTTGATTGTTTTTCGATCTCTAAATCAATATTAAATTAATTTACAAACAAAGAAAACAGGATAAATTATTAATTTCTGTTTGTTGTAGCTGTTGTTTTTTCTTGTTTTTTTTCGTTTTTCATGTGTGTGTTTGTTTTTTTTTTAAATATATTGTTTATATGTATTTTTAAACTTTTATATAAATGTGTATGTATAATTAGTTAATAATCGTAGGAAAACATAGACGCATTGTGAATTTCTGTTAACGCAAACGGAACTCAACGTTGCCGATGTTCTTGGTTTTTGGAGAGGGGGGCATATATACGAATCGGAAGAAATCAAACCGATCCCATCAGATTAGATCAGACCAGATAGATCTATATATATATATATGTAATCTGTAAATCGATTTGTATCATATCATAACTGTATCATATCTCTCCGTCACGCGCGTTTTACTTTTAACGAGGGGGGAATCGTTTGTTTCAGTTTTAGAACTATTAACAAGAAGTAGTTAATGCTTGTTTTGTTAATTACTGGTTTGGCCTAAAATTAAAGAAAAAATTTTAAACAAATTATTCACGGCTGGAAAAAATATATTAATAATGGGTAAAAAAACAAATACGAGAAAATGAAAAACAAGTAGAAAGTTGAAAGTAGACAGATAAGAATTAAAACGGATTTGGTGTAAAACTAAAACGTTTTTTATTGTTTTTTTTTTATAATTATTTGTTTGATGTTGATAAAGAAAAGTAAACGCAATATTTTAAAGAAATTCAATTAAAATTCTGTCAAATTAAGAGAGAGAGAGAAAGATAGCAATACTTTCAATAATAATAATAATTACATTTGATTACAGAAAAAAAAAACAAAAACAGAAAAAAAAAATCAGATGTCATATGCATTTAAATGAAGAAAATAGAGAGACAAGAACAAGAAAGGCTTCCTAACACAGTGGGTGGTGATCGATCGATGTATACACATAAGTAGTACATATACATAGATGGTAATACTATATAGATAAGTAGTATATATAATCGTAATATCCTGCTTATGTATATAGTAATAATAAGGTAAATAAGAGTGACGGAGAGAGTGAGCGAGCGACAGAGAGAGAGAGAGAGAGAGTAGTGACAGAGAGAGAGAGAGAGAGCGTATAAAGGAATCGACAGATCCTGGCAATATTCTTTAACAACTATTGCCAATTAGATGCAGTCAGTTTCACAAATCTATACGTGTTTCACGTATTTTACATAGTTACATATATGTACATATTCACATATGTATGTACGTCTGTATGCATGTATGTATGTATGCGTAGTTTTGTATTTGTTTTGTATCCGAATCATTGAATTAATTAACTTGATTGATTTGATTTCATTTGATTGAGTTGATCAAACAGTCTAACAGCAATCTGTGTCTAAATAACAATCTAAGGGACTCTTTCGGGTTTTCTTCTTTTTATGATATGTATGTAATAAATACACGTACTTATAAGTAAAGTACTTATTGTTGTTGATGTAAATACATATACATATATACGAATTCATTCAATCTTTACCAATTGTCCTGCGTACATATATGAACATATGTAAGGTATTATGTGCGTTTATGATATTTACATACTTTTCCTCTTAAAATACTGTTAGTTTAAATGAAATGAAATAAACAAAAATAACAACATAACATAATAACAATTAACAAAGTAACAAATTCCATATAAATTAGTTGAACAAATTAGAACAAAAAAATTTATTAAAATATGTATTAAATATTCACAACAGGAATTTTCATGCAACCGATTGTCAATAGAATTTTCCAATCTTCCTTGAAATACAAAACTTTAACATTTTCGTGTCCTTCGATGATCTCAATTTCCTTCCAACAAATTGCGTTCAGAACTAAACCAAACTCGTGAACGAGCTGTGATTGTTTTCAATTCCAATATGGAAGTTAAGGAGAATTTTGAAGCTTTCTTAAAAGCCAACCCTCTTTAAAGCAAACTCTTTTTAAAGCAAACTCTCTTTAAAGCAAGCTCACTTAAAAGAAAGTTCTCTTTAAAGCGAGCTCTCTTTAAATCCAGCTCCCTTAAGGATGATGCAAGTAGCTTAAGTATTAAGTGCAGTCTTAATCACAACTTGTGCTTTATTAGTAAATGGTCTGATGCGTGCTCCTCGAATATATGTACATAGATATATGTATGCATAACATAGCCTGGTCAGATTGTAATTTGATTTTTAAGCTCCTCTTTATTTAACACAAAGAACATTAGCACAGAAAACAGTGTTGCCCTATAGTTTGGTAGGTGTGGACACACTGTAACACAGTGCTGATCAACAGAATAGGCACTTTATGTGAAGGTATCTACATACAGTTAAATTAAACGATTCACTCTAACCCGACATTGAGCGAAAATTAGCCTTAGCCAATTATAAAAAAAAAACAAAACAAAAATACATACATTTCCGGCGATCGGATAACAATAAGTAGATATAGTGATAGGTAGGTTGAGCTTTTGTTAACGCTTTCTCAATGCCGTCGTTAATTGTAAAATAGTAAATCGAAGATACATTGTTTATATGAAACAATAAACAATATAAGCAATTTTTGAATTAATTAAAATATCGCATCTTCAGCTCGTACTTTCTGCTTGTTACTTGTGTTGTTTACCTTGATCATGGATAGCCGTATTAGGATTCTTATCATTATTATGCTCTATGCCCCTGCCATTCATTCATTAAAACGGATTTGGTACAAAACATAAACACATACATACATACATGTACATATGTGTATGTGTAAATATGCAAGAATGTAACATGAAACAATAATGAAATTATAAATGAAACCAAAAAGAATTATACAAAAAGTGATCAATAAAAAAAAAACAAAAACAAATTAAATAAAATAGTCAAAATCAAGTAATAACAGAATTATAAAATAAAAAAACTGCATTTGCTTTTCTTGTAATATTCATTAACAGAAGAAATGAAAACAGATATTGATTGATAACATTATTGGTATACCATTCCAAAAAAAAGAACACTTACCGTTTGCTAAAACGTGAGGAAAGTTTCGAAAAAAGCTCATACGACCGGGATGAGGTGAATCACCGGAGGTGCCACTTGTACCAGAGTATTCCAGCGCTGTATTGTTTCGTGCCCTGGTTTGACCTATAAAAACCAAACACTTAATTATTAGTACAAGTTTTGTAATATATACATACATATATGCTATGCTAAGATCTATAACTATTTCCTATCACAATTAGTTTGTAATTGTTAAAAATAAAATTTATAAATATTAACAATTCTACTACTTATCAGTATTATTATTGTGTCTTATAGTTAAATATACAAAAAGTTTTAATACTGCAAATTCAGTAATGTCAGTAGTATTCCAAATTTTCCTCCGGGCGAGAAAGCTCTTTGTTGTTGTGGGTGCTCAAAAGCTTTCAAATTTGACTGAATTCTATAAATAAAGTTTACTTTTCCTAGACGGCTGTTCCACATTCAACTTGGAGAGAACCTTTTCATTTTAAAAGCTTTCTTGACCGGGGAAAATTTTGACGAATACCGTTTTAAACTTATAAGAAAGACACAAGTATGTACAATATTATTATAACTGTGTGCCAAGGAAGATATGGGCATAATTTTTCATATATCACTTTATTGAATTAGAACTGAAAGTATTGGAAACAATTGGTGTCCTGGCTTGGTGATCAGGACTTCAAGGTGGCCAGCCTGTCACAAAAAGTATTGCTATTTAAATTCGTAAGATAACGCAAAATTGCCTAGAGCTTGCAATTGATATAATTTGTTTTAAGGTGGATATTTACACTTTATTCAATGATTAAAAGTTTTGTCAATACCGGAACGTAGTATAATAATTTTTGTGGTATATCTATTAGCGTAGTTCAATAATTGGTTGTAGAATATACTTATTACATTTACGTATATTCGTATATATATTCTGTACATGCTCAATTCTAAATAGAACTTACAAAGAAATCATCATAAATAAAGCTTTAATTTGTTTCTATTAACTATGATAGAACTTGACTGACAATACTCGTAATTGGGTCCATTTTAGGTAACTAAGTGAATTTCTTTAGACTCTAGTTTTTTCTTGGGGGCTCTCTATATATGGATGGATCGACATGCAATTATTATTAATAAATAATACTTATAAAAAGCCGCTCTGGTTGGGCACTCATTTCACTCAGACAACAATCGTGCATGATTCAGAAAACATTCAAAAACATTTAAAAATAATTATGAAAACCGCTAGAATGAGAAGCGATATGAAGGGGCGGAGCGAGCTGAAGGCGGGCGGGGGGTGCATGAAACATCGACCAAGAACAAGAAACAACATAATACAAAGGAAAATTTACAAAAATTTCAATTTGATTTGTTTACTTTTCGTTTGTAACGTGCAAATATCCTTATTAGATGAACTGGAAAATAATGATGATAGATTAAGAAAAAAATATATATATTGAACAAGGAAGGGAAGGAAAAGGAACTTAACAAAACTCGATTAACATTATTGATTATTAAATTAATTCTATGGTATTTGATTTTCTGTTGCGCTTTTGATTTGATTTTGTTTTTGGTTTAACATTTTGTTTTAGTTTTTGGTTTCGATTTGTTGGTTAAATTGTGTGAGTAAAATTAAGTTATTTTATTAAAACTAATAAAAATAAGTAAACAGAAAACTCACCAGAGTGAAAGGTTGAACGTGATGGAACATTCCTTGGAAAGTGTCTGCTTGATTTAACAGCCGATGCCATTCTAAGTCGATCGAACAGACTATATATATGTACAGTTACAATACATATGCACACACACATACATAGTATGAATGGATATCGAATCATATGTCAGTTCGTTGGAGTACATTCAAGTCCAAGTAATGAATTGCATTTCAGAAAACGAATGTATTTATATCAGTATAAAGTTGTTGATTGATTGTTTTTCGTTTTTAATTTTAATATTTAGGCAATCGTTTGATAGGTGTGTGTGTGTGTGTGTGTGTGTGTGTTTGAGAGTGTGTTATGTTTAATCCCGAATCGATATTAATAATGAATTCAATTCGCGAATAGGCAGAGTTAAAATCGTGTTATCGATTTATGATCCAATCCGAGAATGCATTGCGTTTGTTGCGTTGCGTCGTTGTTTATTGTTGTAGTTTTGTTGATTGAATTGACGACAATGTGTACAGTGCGGGAGGGGCACGAGACAGCGCGAATCAAGCAGATTGATTGATTGATTGATTGATCGATTGATTGGTTAATGTGATGGTGGCAGTGGTAACGGTGGTAATCAAACGATTATGATTGTTTATTTTGATATTGATTTGATATTGATTCGATTCGATTTGATTTGGATTTGATTTTGCAATCATGTTGTAGACATAAACAAAATGAAAAGAAAAAGATTTGGAAAAAAATCATGTAAATCGCTGAATAAAACAAGCACTTATAAATATAGAAGGTTTCTTACAAATAAATATACTAAAGTTGTCTTAATAATTGTTGGTTGATGGGCCTACATTATCATTAAAATAAAATGTTATGAAATGACATAGTCGAAAAAGAAATACAATTTATTATAATTATAATAGACCAAGTAGAGATTTAGAATATATTATATTTTAATGGGACCTCCATCAGTAAAGAAACTTACTAATCGATTGAATGTGAACGTTATTACGGAATGTTAGTATTATACCATGTATATAAGGACGAGTTTAAATAGGTAAAACATATATAGTATGTATAAAGTTGTTTATGATTTCACTTTCTTCTCAGAGATTGACACAATTTCAGATAGAAGATAAATATAGACGGAACGTATACATGTCGAAGGGAAGAATATTATTCACGAATCACAACATCAAAAATACTTGTAGATTGATTATATTGGATTATAAGTAAGTATATCTAAAAATGAGTACATTTATATGAAGGGAGACTTGACAACAACATTGGGTCTACCTTTTTTTCTTTTTTTTTTTTGGGTTTGGTTTATATTTTTAGAATAGATAGATAAATAAATAGAAATTTTGTGAAATGAACTGCCGCTGTCATGCATAGTGGAAGCATTCAAGTGATTGAATCTTGTAAAAGACTTTCGGCATATTATATAATATAATATAATATAATAGAAATTAAAATTGTTTCAGCGTAACAACAAAACAAGCCAAATTCAAAACGGAACAACATAAGGAAACAATTTGATTAATATTATTATCAAACTTGATACCGCGCATGCCAGTAAATGTTTAGCAATTTCTCAAGAAATATATAGATATATTCTAATTATACTAATTCTGATCTGAAATTTATGCTAAGGGCCGCGGCAGCTATACCCAAAAATAGACTTATATCTCGATTTATTAATACAATAGACCCCATCAAGCTAGGGAGTATGGAAAGATTTTGTATTTGTGCGTATATTGCCACGCCCTCGAAAATATATCTCTTAATATATAAGTTGCAGTTTCACTCACCAAAAGTTTGTTTGTTCGTTTCGTTTCGGGTTCGAATCGAAATTGGAATTCATTTTTGGATTTACATAGTATATTGATTTTGTTTTTTGTTTTTTTGTTTTTTTGTTTTTTACAGGATTTCGATTCGAAAAGCAATAGTAGAGTAATAATTTAACGAACACCGAAGAAGGATATATTGTTGCAGATTGATCGTAGGTGGTTGGTGGTGGTGGTGGTATTGGTGGTGTTATTTGTAGTACCACAAAGTATGGATGTATGTGGTAGTGTAGTAGTAGTTATCAGTTATCAAAATTAGACATTAATGTTCAAAATTGTATCAAAAACATGAAAAGATAAGAAATTTACATTATTCAATTGATCAAATTGTTAGAGCATTAAAATCAAATACAAAATTGAGACAAAATTACATCTAGAACACAAAATACATTAATATACAAATGGAAAGCTTAAGTTACGATTCCAACTACACGAATGTCCAATGAACAACAGATGAGCTATCGATTGAAAACTAGCCTTAAAAGATAGTGAAAAAGAACCTGATCTTCAAATTCCAATTGATTAATATATTCGGAAAATTCAAATACAAACAATATATACATATGTGAATGAATGTAAATTTATCTAATATTTCCTCCGTTTTCAACGAAACTATTACAACAGTTACAACCTCTGTTAATCCGTAACTTATCCTATTTTTACCATGTCTATATCTCATCATCCGGTGAGACAGAAAATTTTGTTGAAGCGCACTTAAATTTATGCATATAAAATTACTTTTTTGTGATCAAGTAATTGTTTTGTAAACCAACTACAATCGCAACTGTCTAAAGATGACATCATTAAATACTAAGATGTAGAATCATTGTTAAAAACTCTAGACTTAAAGAGACTCAATGATTGTACTAATAAGAAAGTACAAGAGTGTCACAAAAAGATATATAAATGCAGTGGAAATCTGTGATAATGATTCTTTCTAAAGTTGTCTATAATAATTATTGAGTAAAATGGCTGCCAATCATGAAAAATAAACATAACCAAGAAGTATAAGAAAACTTGTTAATGGGGAATAATATAAAAATGGAAAAACATAGTTTTGTATATAGTAATTATCGTTTTTTTGATTTGGATTGGTTGTAATGTTTGCAAAGTGTATACCTCGTTCCAAGGGGGTCAATTGATACTGATACGCATCCGTCTGTGGATGGTCTAGGGCTTGAGACAGACGCGCTTTTAGTGTGGCCCTTTCCAGCGTTAGCTGCAGATCCACTGCTGATTACGTATGTTAAACATGTTATGTTTTTTTTTTGTCCAAAAGTTGGTAGTTTGTGGTAAATATAGGTTGTAGATTTGTAAATTTGTATATCGAGTTTGGTAATTGATAATTGGTATTTGAATGAACAAAACATAATCCAAAACCATATCGAGATAATAATTGAATAATTTTGTTATTTTGTTCTTAATTTGCAACTAACAATAAGAAATAATATTTAGAACTCAACTGTGCGCTGAAATATATTTTATACTAAACTGATTTACTATATTTATATATATGTATGTATGTATATACAGGAAGTTACTAAATTCTAACCAGAATCTGAGCAATGCTAACGAGAGCTGCTAACCATATATGTACATATAATAATGTTGACAAAATATGTGCAAACTGAGAAGAAATGGTGTTTTTCTACTGTTGATTGATTGACTGACTAGCTGATTCACAAAAGGACAACTAAATTAGTTAACGAACAACAAAAAACTAATGCACTATAATAAATGAGATCAACAAATAAAAGAAGATAACAAGTAAAGTTATTATCGGCATGCCGAAGATTAGATACCCTTGCAGAAAATCATTTTCGAAAAATGAAAAAATACATTTTTATACAATAATTAAGTTTTGCATCGATTGTTTGATAGGTATATGATACAGTAGTTTTTATACCAACTGTTCAAATGTCAGCTAGATAGCTGTAAAACTGAGAGACTAGTTTACTTAAAATCAGGGAAACAGACGGATATGGACCGATACATACATTATAAGGTCTACCGCGTCTACTTTAACTTCCTCTGCAAGGGTACAAACAGTAGGTTCTTCATTCTTGCTGTCCAATAATGACTGGCGTAGACACACGTACTTTGTCTCTGCAGGAATAACATTGGTTTTCTCCGTCGATGAAGTCTTTTCATACAGTGTGGTTGAACGACGTGGTATAATGCCGCTCGTACCGCTCACTGTGCGATTGCCGTTAGTGGGATCATACTTCGTAGTTGTGCGCGGCTTGGCTGGACTATTCAGCGCTACAAAACGAGAGACGAGATGAAATTTTATAAATATATGTATATATAAACTTTCAGTTATTTCTAGTATTTTACATGTGTCTGTTGTGGTAAGCATCTTTTGGGTGGCCGACGCTGGCCTCTGATTCTGTGCGGCAAGTCTCGCCGTGTTCTCCTTGATTGTGGCTGAGTCGATGGTATTTTGACGCTTGAAATTGCTGCCACTGTGGACAACAAGAAGACATGAAAAGTTAGCAAACATTGCGTTGATTTAGAAAACCAAAGTAAGGAACAAGATACTTACACTGATGCACGATCCGCAGCTGTGCCAACAGTATTATAATTATTGCTCGGATTAACCACAGATCCAACTCCGCCCGCAGCAGCCGTAACAGCTGTAGTTGCATTTGCAGGTCCAACACCTAGAATTAAGAATGACACACATTGTTGTTGTTTACTGCATCTCAAATTGTAGCCCCGTAATGGGACTTACGTAACGTTTCCGCACCGGACGATGCTCGACGACTTGGCTTTGTGCTGGACGCCGATATACTTCTGTGTACACCACGATGCGTGGGACTTTGCACAACCGCACTGCCAGCATTGCCTCCAGCCTCATTGCCAGGTATATTGCGCAGTGATAGCGATGATCCAGATCGCGATCCATCGCTCTCAGGCTACAATTTGCATGTAAATGATAAATAGATAACCAAAATGTCATTACAGATGCCATCCACAATGCACTCGACTCACGTACATCAGTGCTCTTACGGCCCAGCAACAAATACGTGGCGAAGACATCATCATAACGCACCTGGGCCAGCGATTCGGCAATTTCCTGTCGATTATAGCCCATTGCGACTAGAGCTTCTGTGTATTGGCAAAAAGAATCATCACAAAAACGATTATCGTAACAATGTATTTATGTCTTTTTTTTTTCTCAATTCAACATACAATCAAATACAACACAGTAGTTAATAATAGTAGTAGTATACATTACATGCAAATTCATTACAAATTACATAACATATTTGGCTTGAACAGTTCTTGCTCTCGAACTCGATAATATATGTTCAATATTTTCATTACAGCCAGAAGAATTGTGTGCGCGAATTTGAAGAGTTTTCTTTTTGAGTATTCCAGAAGTGTTTGTGTTTGTGTGTATACGACGAATATATAGCAAGAGTTTACAATAATGACATGCGGAATATCAAGAAACATAATGATTTATTTAACAAATATACAACATAATAATTGTCATCGTATTGAAAAGATATGTAAAGCAGACAGCTGATATGCAAGATAGTTTCAAATAATCATTGAATAAACAATAAGTATAAACAACTTGTATATTAAAATATCATTTGATTTCCGTTCTCATTTGATTCTCGTTAAAGATTTTTCCGGTAGATCTGTTTCGGTTTAATTTTTTTGAAAGTAGCAGTAACCACAAGATGAGAAAGAAAGATAAACAAAGATAAAGATAAAGATAAAGAAAGATAAACGAAATGTATGCATTAATCATTGAATGTTCCTTGTTCGTTGCCAATTACAAAACAAAACAACAAAAAATACATTTCTTCACAAGGAGGAAATTGGGCATACATTTTGTTGTGGCACTTTCCATTCGCCGATTAAAAAGATCACCATTAGCATCATGTCTAAAGCACTGCGTCGTATCGATGCCGAGTCTTTAACACCGAACTGTGCCCCCGCTGCTTAATGAGAATTTTCAAATAAGTAAACGCATTTTCAATGTAGACAACCAAGAAAATCCAAATTAAAATGATAACATTACATTACGAAATTGGAAAATATCATATACTGCGCTTATACGACGCTCTTCATGAATATTGAATCCTTAACTAATCCAATAAACTTCGCAACCTTGTCGTCTGTCCAAATTATCAGCATATTTTCAATTTCTTTTCATTATTATCAATTTCAATTGCTATGAGATATAAGTGGCTGATTTGAGCGTTTGAATAGCTTTTCATAACATGATTTTGCAAAATGGGCTTCGTATAAACAGAGTTATATTTAAAGAAATACAAATCTACCAAAATATTAACCGATTTACAAATTAAACAAGACATCAATATCAAGATAAATCAATAGTATATACGATGACGTTGTATATAGTATAGTAGGTAACAGATAGTTGGAAAATAATGAGCAAGCAAGAAAAAAAACTCGACACACAATTCGTTAATAATATTAGTAATGAATTTCGTATACAGTACCCGTCTTACCTATCCTCTTGGGATCGGCTAAATCTTGTTTTGGCTCAATATACGGTTTGAGTTCGTCTTCTTCAAACCCCATATTCATCCATTTATCGCCCATGATTGTTTCAAGACTAGCACGTTTAGCGGGATTCAGTACTAGAAACTTGCGCAGCAAATTTTCGCAATCAGTTGACATATAGAAGGGAATTCTGTACAGATCAATATACAATACCAGTAAGTATATATGGAGTGCTGAGATAAGATTATTCATAGATAATACCTATATTTGCCTCTGAGTACACGTTCACGCAGCTCTCGCAAAGTGGAACCATCGAAAGGCAGGGATCCGCTTACCAATGTATACAAAATGACACCCAATGACCACACATCCACCTCTGGTCCATCATATTTTTTACCCTGGAAGAGCTCGGGCGCCGCATAAGGTGGACTTCCACAGAACGTGTCTAGCTTAGAGCCAGGTGTAAACTCGTTCGAAAAACCAAAATCAGCTATTTTGATATTCAATTCGCTGTCTAGTAATAAGTTTTCAGCTTTTAAGTCCCTGTTAATTAAGAAATTTAAAAAAAGAAACAGTTTTAAATTGTATAATTTGTATGTAAGATATTTATATCCAACCTGTGTATTATTCTCTTCTGATGACAGTATTGCACAGCCGATACAATTTGACGAAATTTGACACGCGCCTCCTTCTCCTTCATGCGACCATGTAGAACCAAATAGTCAAAGACTTCGCCACCCGATGCGTATTCCATAATGAGATACAATGTTTTTTCCGTTTCGATAACTTGAAAAAGTTTCACAATGTTGGGGTGATCAAGCATTTTCATTATTCTAACCTATAATTGCAGATAAAAGAGGGAAAAGTGTGAATACGAGTAATAGTATTAATTATTAAAAGAGACCTCACCTCTCTGAAGAGTTTCTGTAGTGACCCAGGATTAAGTTGGGTCTTGTCAATTATTTTTATTGCCACCTCCTTGCCCGTGGGCAAATGCTTAGCCAGCTTCACTTTGGCAAAGTTACCCTTGCCAATGGTCTTGATGAGTTTATATTTCCCGATATGCTCCTCAGTGGCGCGCCATCGCATCGGAGCACTGCTTCGCATCTGTAGATTCGGAGATCCCTGCAAGAGGTAAATCATTCAATTAATATGATAGTCAACAACAATTAGATAAGTTTCATGTGTTTTAGGTATAGTTTTGTGTAAAGTCAAGACCTATCTCTCCCACCCTAAACAATTCAAATGGGGGATTATCTCAAATAAAACTGAGACAACATTGTATAACAATAATGATCAGGAATGGATTTTGACAGTGTGCGAAGATTTTTTTTACCTGTGCCACACTGTTGCCGTATACATTGGTACGTGTGACAACCACGTTGGGAGCAGCCCGTTGATGATGATGATGTCCAGCTCCTGAGGCGGCGGCGGCGGACTTTGGTTCGACCGTCGGACGCCCAGTCTCGGAGCGTTGCGTTGAGTTGTACGGCGGTATGGGGGCCACAATAGGCCGTTCCGTCCGTCGTTTTGAGGCAGCACCACTGGCACCACTAGCACCACTTGCTGTAGCACTAGTATTAGCAGCCGTATTGCGATGCGATTGCGATGATTTTTGTGCCAAGAGTGCTTCAAATTGACGCAGATTCTCCTCCCGCCGCTTTGCTGCTGAAATTGTTGTAGCCGTCAACTTGGACGAGGATCCTCCATCCACAACACTAGTGCTGCTATTCCCTCTACTTGTTGTGGTTCGAGCTGCCGGCGTAGGAGCTGCTGACGATGGACGCCATCCACCAGTTTGTGGTTTAACATCATGATGTACCTGCTTCTGTTTTAATGTTGCACGCATTGCCAACACTGTGTCCGTGTTCTTTGTATCGGATGCAGTGCGTGCTAACTTGGCTTTAAGGGCACCTGAGGCAGCCGTTGCCGTGGCTGAGTTCTTGGAGTATGCACCAATTGAATTGCGTCCATCGCTGCCCCGTTGAAACTCGTTCAACATTTGCTCATTGCTGTCATCTAATTGGTTGCGCCTTCCGCCCAGATACTGAAAATCATTCTCAGAGGACATGTCACTGATGCCGGGTCGCAATAGGTTCTCCGTTTCGCCATAACGTTTACTCTGCTTGCGGATTACGTCCATTTTCATGACATCCATGGAGGATTGGGACTGTTGTTGATTCTCGCTGAGCTGCTGTTGCTTAAAACTCTCCTCCACATTGAGAATATGCTTCTCAATGGAGCCGAGGGCAAAGGCAACGCCCACATCATCCTCGGCGGACATTTGAACACGTGGAGCAGCAGGTTTTTGCCTTTGGTTCTGTAAATGCAAGGCAGGAATTGCGGAAACTGCAATCCTTGGCGGTGGCACAGCAACAACATCTCCTGGTCTTCGCAGTTCCACGAGCGCATCATAGTCCACATTTTGTGCATCGCTGAGATCGAGAGCTTTCTTTGTTGTCGCTGAACTGGCAAGATGTGCGTTTGTGGTGCTATCATTATCGTTATCGATACTGATATTCTTATTTTTACTGCTCGTATTGTTGTTGCTACTGCTGCTATTGTTGCTACTGGCCAGGCTTAGTTTAGGAGGTGCTGGTGCCAATCCTTTGCGTGCTGCATAAGGACGAACACTTTTTCTGGCTGCATCTCCTCGATTCAAATCTGGCGTCGTCGGCGTCGTCGTCGGTGTCGGCGATGTCTCCATTTTTGTCAGATGTTTATAGGTGTTCCACTTTTTTGTTTTATTTTGATTAAATTACAATTTAGGCACTCGGAATACCGTCTTATTTATTTATAACTTGTGTGTGTGCGTGTTTATGCATGAACTGTAAGTTATGTTAAGAGTATTATTTTATATGCACTGACAAATGTACGTACATACACGAGGGTCGGTTGACGAATTGTTGTCCTTTGAAGCCCTAATACTGATTTAGTTAATTAATCTAATACTAATAAAAGAACTTATTTCTAATGCCAATCGAGGTCCAAATATAAAAATACTTTTGTATTTGGATTGATTCTCATTAAATTTAAGTTTCATTTTTAGTATAACCCATTTATCAATGCGGTCTAAGTTAACTAACTGAAAGTTATTTTGACGTGAAGTATTTGGCGAGCATTTAAATAAAAATAAAATTTTAATTTATAAATTTATTTAACACAATTGATTTAATTGAGTAATCCAAACAATTTTGAAATTTGATTATATCGTTAAATAAATATTCGGTGTTCGTAATAAATACATTTTTATTAAAGGGTTGCTTCCGGTTGAAATGTAAAAGTCCATGTAAAAAACGACCTAACGAAATTTTGTGGATGAATTTTGTATACTGAATTTTCATATCGTGTAATTTTTGAACAGCTCTAATAATCGGAGGTGGGTAACTATCTATGTACTTAATGGCCGGCCCTCGTTTATGTAGTTCAATCACAGCTGTGATTTGTAACGGTGATGCTCTTTGATTTTCACTTTAATGCTTGTTGAACTCGATATTCAACCACAATTGTAACAGTCACATGTGCATGGATGTGTGTGTGTGTGTTTCAATTTTATAGTGTAAACTTTTCTTGCTTTCGCCATAACAGATTGAATGGAATGTTTGTTGGTGTTGCTAGTTTGCCATTGAGCATACATACATGCTTATATTTAATTCAACAAGTCGCTGTTGCTGCGCATTAAAACCTCGAAAACGAATTTAATACACATATTTACATATGTATATATACACTCACACCTACACATGCATGCACACGCTGTTTGTGTGTATGTTGTTCCTATACAAAAGTGTACAATAACTAAGTATGGTGAGTGCGAAAGCGAACGTAATATTTACGACGAAAGCCAACTCATAGACAAGAGCTAATCTGACTTTGGTGACACTGAAAGAAACACACACTGGAAAACACTTATACGCAGCGCGGAGAGAAAGAAATTTAAAAGAGAGTCTGAGAGAGCAAGCAAAGCATTGAGAGTGGGAGCGAACGTACACCTATAGGTATATACATATACACACTTGTTTGTGCTCACAAACACCTGTGCAGTAATAACTGCTATCGCAACGTGTAATTGTATTGGTGTAAGTTTATTTAAATGTATGTAAGTATGTATTTAGTATTTGCTAGCAAATACGGCGGCTTACGCTCACGCTCACACTCACGCTCACACACTTAACATAGTCGACGTTTTGTTGCACAAGTTCAGCTGAGATGTTCCTTGTCTCACTCACTCTATGTATGTTCTGGGTTTGCGTCACGTTTCGTTGCGCTCAAACTCTCTTTGTTTTATGATTCATTACATGTTTTTTTTTGTAGTTTATTATATTATTTAAACAGTTAGCAGTCAAAAAAGTTGTCGAAATCTACTTTTAACTGTTGTGCTTTTACTACTCGCTTAATTTTCAAGAGAGCGAAAAAAAAGCTTTAACTCGCACGAATAAACATCAACACTGACACATCTCTGCATCCACACACACAGACACACATGCTCATATATACACAAGAACATAAGTAGTAAATGAACCACTTTTATACAATTAACTCGTCATTTTCACTTATACAAAAAGTCAACATTTGTTCGTTTTATTTTATTCATTTCTTTCAGTTCATTTGAAAATGTATTTTAAATCGCGATTTTGATTATTTATCGGCTATCTTATCAATCACACGCGGTTAGCGCTAAGGGGGGACGGACTAGCACTTGTAATTGATTATATGTATTTATTTCATTTATTTTGTTATGTATATGGTATGTACATAAGAATAAGTGTACACTTCTGCCTATATATTCCTTAAATAATCGCAGTCTGTAACGTCTGACGTAAACGAAACGCCGTCAGCCAACAATCAACTACAGTCAACAGGCAGTGATAGCTAACAGCTAACAGCCACTTTAGCCACAGTAACAGCAGCAACTGGAGTACGAGTACTCCCGTCAGTATCGGTACCAGCAACAACACACACACACATACAAGTGTGGTTACACCAGAGAAGAGCAGAGGCAAGCAGAGAGGCAGAAAACTCGGCCTCAATACACAAACACACATACACATGCAAGCAAATATCGCTTTTAGTGGGGTGTTCACGCTTGTATTGGTTTATTCCGCGGTCACTCACACACACAACAAAAACACAGTTGCCACATCTGGTACATTTGTACCTAGCTGATACTTTTTTTCGTTGGTACATGGTACATTTTTTCAAAGTGGTACAATTATTTTTAGTTATTTCGCGTTTAAAAAAAAATGTAACGAACTATTTAAACGATTTATAGGATCTTCATAAACAAAATTAATTTGGCTTTTTTTGTTTTCAATTATTCATTTTCATAAACTTAATTAAAGCTATTTTTATGTAATTTAGATTAGGAACTTTTGTTTTTTTTTTTGGTTATTTATTTATTTGTAATTGCGTGAGCTTTTCCGCAAGTTGGGAAAAATAGATGGAAGTATCAAAGAATTATTCATAGAAAATGCACTAGAGGATTTTTAAAACTTATATTTGATGACTTTTAAAAACTCCGAATCCGAAAGCTTTACATTGATTTAATTTTTAAATATATTATTTATTAGTTTTAGAGTTGGTACACTTTTTGGAAAACGGTACATTTATCTCTAAATAGTGGTACAATGTATTTTCATGAATTGGCAACCGTGACACTCTCACTCACACACACCATACACACACACACCAACACTCACTTCAACCGTATCTGTCTATTCTTGACAAAGAGCCCGTTTGGAGCGCTGATTTCTCATTTATGTATGGAGATTTGTATGGATGTATGTATGTAGATGTGTGATATTGGTGGAAATACATGTGCATACAGATACCTATATAAGTCTGAGTGCATGAACAAACTGATATCACCTGAGCGTAACGCTGAGAAAGAATTGTTAACTTTACCTGGCACAGAAACAGGGCCAGACAAATGAGTGTGCGAAATTGTAGGGCTTTGAAAGAAGAATTGTATGCTTCATCTAAGTACTTTTCATTGAGTACTTTTTATTAATTAAATGAATTGTAAAAATCAAAAACTTAAAGCTGCTTTCATCGTGTACGAGGCACGTACACATATGTACATATAGATGCGTGTATCTGCATACTTTGAACGATGAAAGTGAAATACTTTTGTTACGCACTGTATGAGTAAATGAAATCAAGTTTAAGCCGAAGAAATCATGAATTAAAACGTCACTTTTTATGACAATTAATTGCTTTAATTATAAATTCTTTAAACAAACTCAACTCGTGAACAGGAGAAAATTGTTGAAATTTTTGCAAGTGACAATGCCAGATAAAACCACTGCCTAAGTAAGTAGAATTTATTATCAAATAATTTTCAATTTTCCCAAGTGATTTGTCAGACCCCATCAATATGGATATTGTGAACGTTAAGTCGAATAAGTCGATGTACACAATAATAATATACATATATACTAGTAGTACAACAAATGTACATAAATAAAGGGATAGTCACGGAACTTTTATTTATACTATAGTTTCCGTGTAGGAAAAGTTGAATCACAGTCGAATTAAGGCTAAATTTATAAAAATAAAGCCTCAATTACTGGATAGAAATACATTTTGCCTTATTATCTTTGCATTGTACAATTTTCATAACGATCCAACAATAAACAGTGGAAAACAGAGAGCCCCATGCATGTGTGTGAATATATTATTTATTTTCTGGGCACGTCGGATAGCATCCGTTAGCTATTCAGTGGGGAATATCCTTTTAAAGGACAGTTAGGAACAACACTGACTGCCAATCAAAAGCTATTGGAATTTAAACAACTCTATCTCTTAGATAAAGAGTTTCTGAACCATATGCTATATTCCTAACTGATAAAAGTAGAAAATCAGACGTAAATTAATGGGTATCAATATCAATCGCCTTTGATTTAGGTATGATTTTGCATAAACACAGAATATCTGAAATAAAATAGAAATAATAATCAAAAGAATAGCACAGTTACTCAAAATCATAAGGTTAAGTACATTTTCGAAAATAATGCCCATAACCGATGAATAGAATTTGAATTCTTTGTGTGTGTGTGCGTGTGTGTGAGACATTGAGACTGTGATATAGAAAGGAATACCAGCTTTTGCAAGTTGTAGGACGATCACAAATTTATAAAAAGAGACAACAACACAATATGAAAAACATTTAACCAAAAAACCATTTCTTTCAACACTTTGTAATGAAAAATCCAATAAAAAAACAAGCACATTTAAAAAAGATTGTCGTAAAACAAATGTAAGTCACAATGATTCAGTTGAACTGATTCAGTACACATGATTTGGGGATCTCATCTTTAAGAATTTAAGGGTAGAATTGTAAAAAAGCATAATAATTAAAGGCGAATCCCTACTTTATTCACATAATCGTGAAACGATCTATATTGAGTCCTGAACAAAATATCTTGAAAACATAATTGCATAATTCTTGGTCCTTTCAAAAGGCTTTTAAGTAACCCGCCCCTCTTTTTGGAGTACATACCCTTGAGGTACGCGCCTTTTCAGCCGCAACAGAAGCGCTGTCCTTACATTTGGGTCGCTCAGCTTTGCTGGTGGCCACAATTGGTAGCCCTCCATTCTCAATCATAGTAACCACAATTTTGTTATTGGGATTGTTGGACTTGGCACCTGTCGCTGATGATGATGTTTTCAATTCCAACGCTTTCTGTCGCATGGCATTCGATAATCGCTGCTTCCGTTCAAATCGTGCCTCTTCCTTGTCCTTCTGTAACTTGGCGATTGTGGCAGGAGTATGACTTTTCGATCTTTTCAGAAAATTTAACAATTGTCGTTTCACATTGTTGGCGCCAGAGCTGTTTTCCGTGCTCTCAGGACCGGAAATATCGTCCAGTTTAGAGGCACGACGTGATATCTGTTGGGCTTTCGCAGGAAGCTCAAGGCGCCGAAAAATACCGTCTGGCATACGTACAAAGCAGCCCTCGGACATTTTGTGAAACGAATCTGATGGCAACTTGTGAAAATTTCCATTGGGACTGCGATAATGGCAATAGTCGGTTTTGTGATATCCATCACCAACAATATAAAATTCATTTCGATTTTCATTTGGCGCCACCGATGCCGATGCCACATCCTCGACTTTAGCAACAGTACAATCGATAGGCAAGGTAAAGTTCATCAGATTGCTAGTGCTGCTCACTTCTGGAGTTGCATCCCCAATTTCAATGGAACCGATAATAGCCTGTTTCTGACTACTCTTCAATTCGCTCATTGTAACCGGTCGGCGTTGGGGATCATTCATATTTTTTCGCATAATACTGCCGTTGCGTAGCAAAGAGTCGCGCAATATGGAAAGCTCATCTTTGCGTAATGGCTGCTGTTGTTGTTGTTGCTGCTGCACCAGTGTTGAGTAATGTTTCGATGATGATGTAGACTTGCGTGCTGATGTACGTCGATTTGCAAAATGTGTGGCAGCACTTGCAGGTTGCTCATCTTTGTTATTATTGTTGTGGTTGTGACTGTTCGTCGAATGGGTTTGTCGATGACTCGAAGTCTGACCCATGTCGTTCCTTAATTGCTATCTTTTTACAATTTCGATTTATTTATAATCATGCAACTTTGGCGTGACTCATTTGTACATATCCTAAATAAATACATACACACACACACACAGAGAGAGAGAGAAATACAATTGTATTTAGTTTAAAGTGTCCAGCACAATCACAATATCACAGTTTAGTCGTTGCTTTGTTGCTCTCTTAGTGCAACTGAACTTGTTTAATTCTATTAGAGCATTAACAGCACAACAAATGATTATTAAAGACAGTCCCAGTAGCCGTCACATCTTGTATATACTACATATCTGGCTAAAATTTACATACACTTTACTTTTCTTAATTTTCTGAACAAGTAATCTTGAATATTTGCAATATTATTACTGCTTACATGACCAAGTCATGCAAAGTGGAGCCAGAGTATATCAAATAACTACACAGACGTTGTCTTATCATCATATACCGAGTATCGCACTCTCTTTTTTTTCTTTATACACACATGTGTGTTTATATTTTTAAACCTTTAATACATATTTATGAGTATGTGTGAAACTTTTGAGTTTTAAAGCGTTACGATAGTAATAAGGTCCACACGTAAATAAATGCATTCCACAGAGTTACAAAGTTGGAAGACACGATAGTCGCGCTCGCGCACGCCCGTACGTAAACGTGAATACACAGATAAATGAGAGACAACGACGACGACGGAAACAGAAATAGAAGCAGAGACGATGAAGCCCCACATACAAGTGTATGTATGTATGTACATATGTGTGCGAAAGCAAGTTTAAAAAAGCTCGACGCGTTTTGTTTTCTTTTCTCGTCTTGTTTCGCTCATTTATTGGTGTTCACTCTTGTTATTGTTGCTATTCTTCTGGTTAGCTCGTTTGCATTAAAGCTCTACTTGCTCATACTCACGCATACAAACATACACACACACTCTCACACTTTTCTCATTGTCTGTCCACTCTGTTTGTGTTGGAATGTGTTGATTTTTCTATATTTTTTATCGGTTCTTTTTGTTTTATTGCTTGTTGCAGCACACAATATTTGAAATGTATACAATATGTATGTACATACATGTATGTAGGTATCTGCCTTAGTGTAAGTACATATGTGCATATGTAAGTACCTTATAATTAAATTAACTTATCATTCGCAATTGGTTTGGCTTAGTTGGATTTTGAGCAGAGCAAAGCTTCTGCTGAAGCTACAATGGCAATCAAGTCAAAACAAATATATTTGTATGTGTGTAACACAAATTGCTTAACTACAATCAAGATTTTTTGCATGTGTTTAAATTAGGCACTGTCTTACACACATTTTTTAATAATTAATGAATCAAAGTTTGCACACACACACACACACACACACATTTCTAGCATTCGCATGCACTATTATGACGAATCTTTCTTTTTTCCTAGAAAAATGAGCAAAACGAAGACACCAAAAGGAAGTAAATTATTATTGTTGTGAAAAAACATCACAACAATGACAATGAATTTTAAACATTGGAATAAGAAATCATTGCTAACAACTATTGTTTATCGATATCAACACGCAGTACCACCAATAAGAGCGACAACGACAACGGCGAACGCGACAGTGACCACACGAATGAAGTGGAACTTAATACTAAAACAAGCTTTCGACCATTGACTGTGCTGTGCCGAGCGGCATATTGGATAAGTTCTACGCTCACAAAAAAAAATTGTTATTTTGTAGCTTGTGCTGAACGGCGATAGTTTAATCTTAAGCGCAATATGCTAAGAACGACACACCCTATAAAATTGTGCCAACGATGTATACAACGTATTTATTACATAAGTATTATGTATAACGTACATACATACATATACATGCTTTTGTGAATGTGTACATATTTGCAACATTTTTAACAGCATTTAAAATATGTACATACATAATATATATTTACTTACATTATTCACATGATATATAACGTAAATAAATAAGTGTACATTATGTGTTTATTTCATGTGACATGCCTCACACACACAAAACCTCAAATTCTCCAAAAACCGAAAGCTTTCCGTTGAGAGAACGAGAGCGAGCTTTAACAAGCAAAGAAAACTTTGTGATGTGCTGAGCGGTGCTCAACGAAAAACCAAAAGATCCGATCCAAAGGCTTTGGACTACATAAGCTCTTAATCAACAAAAAAAAATAAAAAAAGGCTAGCGAGTGAGAATAAAAGAGAGAAGCAACGATAAACTTTAAATTGGCATTCTCATTGCTTCTACTATTCTACGCTCATTTTCTACCGTTTACACTTGCACTTGTATTTGACATGATAGTTACTCACACCCACGTAAGTTCTTCAAAACATTTACTCAGTATATCGTTTGGTCGTAAAACTACATAAATATTTTTCGAGCCTAGATTGATCGTTAATTAAATACCCTGTAACAGGTACGGGAATATCGTTTATTTTTGAAATGCCTTATCAATTTGTCTCGAATTTGGTATACAAAATAAGTTTAAGAATCATTTAAAAAATGTTTTAAATAATTATGCCTGTATATTTAAACTAAAATAGATTGTATTATTCAATCAGTAAAGATAATAAAGCTCACCAAATGGATTCATTTCATGACGTAGTAATTTGGCTATCGAAATGCAGTCCACAAGTTGAAAATGTGGAACGTGTGTTGATAACACTGTGGCCACATTTGGTACATTTGTACCAACACGGACACATTTTTATTTAAACTGGTACTTTTGTACCACAAGTGGTAAAACTATGCAAAATGGTACATTTATTTAGTACACTCGAATGTTGAAACTTTTTCCTCTTAATTTTGGTACAAACAATTTTCATGAAGTGGCAATGAACTCACAATTACAAAAAAAAAATAACAAATACAGATGTAGAGATTCGACAATAGTATAAGACAGTGGACTTTAACTAAACCCCAGAACAAAAATAGCAAAGCACAATTATCAAACAGAGTCATAGTATTATTTAGGTACGATCAATATGAATACAAGGATAATGAAATAAGTGTGAGTGTGATTAAATTGTTAAATTATTAACTAAAGACTTACCTTTGCAGATGATGTTCGCTGTTTGATGGCAGACGCGTGAGCCGAGTGTGTGCTGAGAACATTTTTATTAACAGAGGACACACCGCTGCCAGGCGTATGATGATGATGATGATTGATCGCTGATGTTGCAACTGTTGCACTATTGTTGCTCGAGATTCTTGCACCATCCGTGGTCATGTTGTTGGCCACCTGATGATGATGATGTTGCTGATGATGCGAATGATTTGTGTTTGTCGCGGGTGCAGATGTAACTGCCACAGTTGTTGGTGTTGTTGCTGCTGCTGCTGCTGTTGTTGTCGTATTATTGCTACTGGCTGAATTCGAGGACGTTATCGGCAACATTGTTGTTGCTGTTGTTGTTGCCGCCGCTGGTGTTGTTGCTGTTGCTGGCAGTGAGACAATGTTGGCATTGGCTGAGTCATGCTGTTGCTGTTGTTGCTGTTGCTGCTGCTGATCCTTGACAGAATGCGCAGACGTGCTGATTGTGTTTGTTGTATAAGTGGTTGTGCTAGCAGCGGCCGTTGTTGCAGCGGCATTTGATGCCGTTGACGCTGGCGTTGCAGCCGTTGTCGCCGTCCCGTTAGAGACATTTTCAGCGGGCAGGGCTTCAGGAACTGGTTGCAAGGTTGTTCGCATTGCTGTAGACATATTTTTATCTCAAATATTCGAAATTTCCTATGTACGCATTAAGAACAGCGTCTCACAACAATTTTATGAGATTCAAATGGTTATATCCTTAGATTTTTACGTCCTTTAAAAGTACTTGCCGTTGATTATTATTTTTTTATTTTGTATTTGTTTTTTATCTTAAAATTATGCAATTGCCTATTTAGTTAGTTGCTATCATCCAGCTTGCTGTCAGCCAATTCACACCTGCAACAAAGAAAGATTTGTTAATTTAATATAGCATTAGGCATTAATTTCAATCATTTTATAACGCTAGTATATTTTTATATAGATTCAAGTAAGTTAACAACTAAGTACATTCGCACTCTGGCCCTGTCTGCTGTTAAAATAATAAACAATTTTATTTAACAATAAACTTTATTAATCCCATTATCAATTACACTTTCAGTTAACAAAAATATTTCATTAAAATAGTGAAATTTTAGGCAACAAATTCCTATTTGCATTAAACAAAAAAGACATAAAATCCAGTTGCACTAACCCGATTCTAATAAGAAATACAAAGCTAATTTGATTGTTTTCCAACTATGAAGAGATAAGAGAGAGATGCCATCCTTTGGATAACTATCTTAAAGTTTTAAAATGAATTTTCAATAAATAAGTTGTATTGTGTTATTTAATTTGAATAATGTCTTGCCTGTGGAACAAATCAACTTGGTATATTGTGAGTTGCAGAAATTAAAACTGATTTTAACTTATCAAACGTGTAAAATAGGCGTAATTAGATCCGGAAAAGTCCTGTCCCCGAATATTGCTACATATGTAAGACAATTGGAATCCTTCCAGCATCAATTGATCTAAATACCAAAAAATATAATTAATAAAAGCTGGCTTACACCGTAAAACAAAAACTCACCATCTCAGCATTCAGGATAATGTGCAAAATTGAAATTATACTATAAAGTAGCTTACAAATGACATCCAAATTCAAGGAATAATCAAGCTACATTTTAGAGTAAACGACTTAATCGGACTCATGGTAGTTAACATTGGCAAGCTCTTACAAAAACAAATTTCTATTTATTTTAGTTGGTATATAGTAAGGGCTTAAAAAATCAATGATACTCTCTATTTCGGCCTTTAGCTGTGTTTTTTGCAAAATGCATAATTCCTGCCTCACGGCAAAACTTAAATCTTTGCGGGAAAGCAAATCAACAATTTTCTTATTATCATTTTTGGTAAGACTAACTGCACGCTTGGAAACCTTATCAATTTCAGAAGGATGCAGGCCAATCCAACGTAGCGTCGGAGTGATAAGAGTATTTGAAGTAAAATTCATTGCTTGCGAGCCATGGCGATAAATGAGCATAATCTCAATACCAAAGGGATCAGCATCTACAAGAATGTAAGCGGGAAGATTACATTCAACAGACAATCTATGAACAATTCGACGTGTAGTGCAATCCGGATATCCTTTGCCTGTCAACAAAATGAAACGCAAGCCAAATGTGCAAAAGGCATTCTGGGATAGTAAACTCTCGAAAACTGATTCCTTTTCAACGATTAGAACCATCTCGGCATCGGTTACAATCCGTTCAATATTCTCGAAATCCGTTGGCAAGGTTGTAGCCCGGGAATAGACATTGCAGTCTATAACATCGCCATTGTTCATCAGCAGCTTTACGTCTCCTACAAAAAAGAGATTGTTGAGACGGATAAAATGTTGTTCAATATAAGTTCTTACCTGAGATAAGGCCCTTGGACGCCGATAGTACACCCAGAAAAACTGGAGCTGTGTTTAGCATGCGACATACATCTAGTTTCGCGGATTCAATATATGATTGTGATCGGATCATTTGAGTATCACGGTAATAGAGACCCCGAACCGTACAACTTCCGCCAAACACATGCAACCGATGTATCTCGGCCAGCAAATATACAACTAGACAAAATCGATGTCGACTTTGACGTTTATTGTACGTTATCTTTCGAAAATTAATCAGTTTAGTGGCCTCAACCGAGACTACCCCATTTTCCAGTGGATGATGATTTTTTCGACAGTTGTAAGGAACTTTGATGGTAACATTTTCATCAGTTACCAAACTTGCAATCAGTTCAATCACAATCTGCTCTACGTTAAGCAAGAGTTCCGGTTTATCGCAAGGTAGGGCCATTTATACAAAAGTATTTTTTCTAAAAATATCTTTGCCAGTTGGTAAAACGTCAAAACTAAATAGGTTACTTATAACATTGTCAACGTGTTAAAAATACGCTTGACCTGATACTCGGAGTACAGAAACAAGAAAAGAGAATATTAAAATATGCTCTTGTCATTTTTTAAATATATTTTTATCTAATCTTAACCCAATTCCTATAGTCAAGTGCTACAGAAATCTCTAAGCTTGGGGAAAATCCTTTTATTTCGGCACAATCGGTAAACCTATGCAAACAATTAAATTTGTATACAGATTGTTAGCATAAAGTTCAAGAGACTGGATTATCAGTTAGTCAAGTAATTGTTTTGATAAATTGAAAATTTCAATTATTGTTTTTTTTTTATAATAAGTTGTTATACGTGTAAAATATGTATGTACTAAAAGAAAATATATGTAATTTGTATAGCAAAATAAACTACAGAAATATTATTATATTAAAACCATTACTTGACAAACTGTTTTTAACTTTCTTTCTATCCATTCGAATTCAGACAAATAAACGGCCTTCAACTTATTTTTCCCTACACGCCCCAAATTTTATAAATACCATTTTTATCAGCGTGAGAAATTGTTACAGATAAATAATTAAAACTTATCAACGAGAATTTTTATGACGTATCTACATTGTCATTTTGAACTTTCTGTATTCCTTCAGTTTTAGATATACATTTTAATTATACATATGTGTCGCGTTAACTGTTAACTTTTAAACTTTTTTGGAATGCTCAATAATTGGTTTGTCGACTGTCGACGTCATTAAACAAATAATTGCAAAATATCTTTACTCTAGATTGCAATTTTTCTTTTTCGGCTTTTTACTTTTACACATAAACAAAGGGTCGCATATTTATAGGAGAATTAAAGAAACTATCTAAACTGAGTGGAAAGACACTTTAAATTATGATACATTTAAAATGTTACATATGTATGTATGCAGATACTAATTTCACACACCCTTTTATTATAAATCTATTTTATCATTATGTATATATATCTACATATATATACACTTCGCTCACATAAGTACATACGTATATATATATTTGTGTATGTATTATTATATTAATGTATGTATTAATGTTGCAAATATTTACGTATTTTTATTTTTCCAGATTTTATTTTAAAGTTTGAATTAATTTTATTGTAAATTTGTAACTTTAGTTAAGGTTTAATTCAATCATTACTTTTGCAGACTGCTTTTAGTCGTCGTTTTTTACACTTTGGAAAATAACAAATTATGTATAACAAGTTAATATTATTAACGGCTAAAAGAACACACCCACATACACACACACACTGAGACACTTTTTAACAATTTTATATACAGAACTTTGTCAATTTCATTATTAATGGTTTTCTTTAATTTCCTTTTTCTTTTGTGGTTTATATGCCCAGAAAATGTACTCGTTATTACAAAGCAAGCAAAGTTTATTTTCTTATTGGACCACGGGGGCTGACAAGACATTTGTGAGGGGGCGGAATAGGGGGAGTGGTGCTGGGAGGCAGACAGCAGCGAATTGGAAGAGAAAAACTAGCGAAAAGAGCGAACGAAATGGCAGCCCCCTAAAGTATTGATTTGCTGGTTGGCTCGCTATATTGCCATACACGAAGAAGAATCCATCCCAAAGTACTTACCAATAAAATAAATTCCTGAACAAACAATATTAGGTCATAAAATCTCGGATATTTCAACATTTACTTTTTTAAAAGTCATACGCGATCCATTACCTCATGCATTATTTCATTCATATAACACACATTATTACTTAATTTTCTTTTTCGCTTTTTTCTATTTTTTCTTTTTAATTTTCCAACGCCAAGTGGTAGTAGAAAAGAAAAGACCGACTTTTACCGAACAGTCGACGACACTACACAACGAAATGCAAATGCATACATACATACATGTATGTATGTATGTCTTTTGTCTGTATCTTTCTCACTCGCTCACTCACAATCAGATTCTCATCGCTTCTCAATCAGATTTTCGATGAAAAATCGTTTTCAAGTTAATCACGAATTTTAACTGAAATACTTGGCTCACAATGACTTTTTTCTTCGTCTAAGATATCTTTTGTTTGCCTTTAACAAACTACATTGTCATAATTTCAAGTGAACAATCAAAGTAACTTGATATTTTGCGCTGTATCTCAGTTAAGTCAGTTATATTTGTTGTCGGCTGTTCAATGCAACAAATGAGTACACTGAATCTTCGTTGCACTTTCAAGTTTTTAATTATTATCTTTTCTAACCACATACACAATAGAAAATCAGCAGCATACGTCGTCCAAAAAATTCACATTAATATCAGGCAGCCATATTGTAGGGTTGATAAATATCAATCGATACATCGGTATTTCCAAAGAAAACGATAATCAAATTATAACGAAATAAATGTAATCATCGAATCATATTTGAACTAGTATTCGTTTGACCTGATTTAAGCGAATACTACTCGCTAATTTATGCAATATATTCGATTATTCAGGTAGTTTGGCAGAAATATAGATTGATTGTATTTTTTTTGCGGTCGAATAGAGTGGCCACTTTCCATAAATTATAGATACAAAATCATTTATCTCATTTAAAATTATTGCACACAACTTTTTTGTAATAGGTACAAAGTATCTACAAGATACTCATATAAACTTTGCATTACAAAATTTCTTAACGTGAATAACTGTCAAAATATATAATATCTGGTAATTGTGGGAACTCTGTTTGTTTGTTTGTTACCATCCAATTAGAGTGAAATTAAATTTTCTAGTTAGCCAAACAGCTGTTCACGAAGTCGTAATCCAATCAGATATATTTCTAGTTATTTTTTTAAATGACTATAGCGCGAATACACACATCTAGTAGCCGGTTAAGTTGTTTTTGAGGCTATGAGTCGTTTTTAAATTCAATTTAATCAATTTATTTCCTTCAATTAATTTTTTATTTACACAATTTTCAAATCTATCCACAAAATATATACTTATAATTTCTACAATAGGCAATAATTATTAAATTAAATAATTGAATGGGTGTCGCATTTTAATTGATTTTAATTCATAATTAAATTTTAAAAAATATGGGGCGCTATCTTGACAAACAACGCAATTGTTGATTATGATAACTATCGATTGTGTGACTATCGATAACAATTATCGCTGGCATTCGTTGACACTGAACTGTAACACGCCTTTTTCCTTTCTTTCCTACATACCATAATGGCGGTAGGTTTCTGAAATTCTTGTCCGATGTAAATTATTCTGCATCTACAATAATCTTTATAATTTTTTGAGAACTGTGAATGCAAATCTCCAGCCAATGCATCGTATAAGATGTTTGAAATAATATTTTGCCGAAATATGACTTGAAACTATAAATAAAATAAATAAATTTCAGGCTGTTGTTAAGAAGCAACCCAAAATCAAGCGCGACCCCGCGAAGAACCCTATGCGGGATCTGCATATCCGGAAATTGTGCCTCAACATCTGCGTGGGAGAATCTGGTGATAGGCTCACCCGTGCCGCCAAGGTGAGTACAACAATTAAAACATAAATAAGCACAACAAAGTTGAAGTGGAGTAAAATGCTATCATCATCCTTCACATCTATCTAGGTTTTGGAGCAGCTGACCGGACAGCAGCCAGTGTTCTCAAAGGCCCGTTATACAGTGCGTTCGTTCGGTATTCGTCGTAATGAAAAGATTGCCGTGCACTGCACAGTTCGTGGAGCCAAGGCTGAAGAGATTCTGGAGCGTGGTCTGAAAGTGCGTGAATATGAGTTGAGACGCGATAATTTCTCAGCCACTGGAAACTTTGGATTCGGCATCCAGGAACACATTGATTTGGGCATCAAGTACGATCCCTCAATCGGTATCTATGGCTTGGACTTTTACGTCGTTCTGGGACGTCCAGGTGAGAATAATAAAGAACTTAACGTGGTATATACATATTGATTTGCTTTCGTCACTGGAGTGGAGTAGACGTCCACAGTGATTTGATTGTAAATCATTTAAAAATCTATACAATTGTGCATATAATTAGGTATCTCTTTCCATTACGAAATTGATGCTCAGTAACTGTGCACAAATTAAAGAATTTGTGCTTAAAATGAATTCGCTTTCATGCTAATTTAAACGGTACAATTCCGACAGTTTTTTCTATTTTAACTTAACTTAATAAGTTAATGAATTGTTGTTAATCGATTGTATTTGTTTTTAATTTAAAGGTTACAACGTGGCCCACAGAAAACGCAAGTCTGGCACCGTCGGCTTCCCTCACCTTCTGACAAAGGAAGATGCCATGAAATGGTTCCAGCAGAAATACGATGGTATCATCCTGAATAGCAAGAAATAAGCTCAATTCAACTGGGTGTTTTATAAGATGAATTCTAAAATAAAGCCTACATCGGTTAAAACTTATAAAAACAATATATGTGTCTTAATGCAAGGGATGAACAATTAATTGCAGCGACAAATTATATCTAAAATCATATTTTCCCAAGTAAAAAAATAATTTCCTCTTTTTTTAATTAATTGTAATTTATTTATGGTTCTTAGAGCTATGATGCTTCATGCCTCCCTTTCTGTTGCTCAATACTGCAAACCTTATTTGTTGTACAAGCCACTGAACTCCCTCATCCAAACCTTCCCCAGAGATTGCGTTGCTGGAACATATATGCCAAGGCTTCTCTTTAATGTTATCCAAACCTAACGCTAAAGTAAATGAAGTATATGAAACCATGTGCAAGTTGGATATACATACATATAGTGAAAACAATTACCTGCAGCAATTTTAACATTAGATAGCGAATCCTCGAGATCGGATTTGTTGCCATAGAAAAGAATAGGTACTAAACGATTACAAAGATCAGGATGCTGTAGCACAAGATCCAATTCATCTTTCACAACAACTACGAAAGACATTAGGAAGGATATATAATTTCTTTAAAAAAAAATGTAACAATTTCTAGAACTTACCAAATCTCATTCTATCACTGGAGTCGATTACATAGATTATTCCTTGGCAGTTTTTAAACTGATGTTCCCACAGATTTCTATATCGTGTAGCACCAGACATATCCAAGGCCTTGATGCTCACACCCGTGCCTTAATTTAAAAGTATGTTAATACATTTACTTGTGCATATTTCTTTATAACTCACTGTAAAATTGCTCTACCAAAAATCCAACTGTTGGCACCATTATTGCTGACTGTTCACTTGATTTCTTAAAATGGTTGATTATCGTCGATTTACCACTGTTATTTAGACCAAGCACTAATATTGTCATTTTATCTTTCTTGACCTTGATCAATTCTGCCAAATTGTTAAGCATTCCCATTGTTTTCACTCAACTAAACAATAACAATGCCAAAAATTTTCATTGGCTTTGGCCAAGCAAATGTCCGATTGGTTTCCAAGGGAACGCCTTCACAAACCCATCGATTTATTAAAGTTTCTCAAGTCAATGTCAGACTTGAAGTGTGTGGTACAAAAACGTTCGTTAAAAGCCAAGTTTTTCTTCCATTTTGACGCGGACTGTGTTGTTTGTTAATACCATAACTTCCTGAACGATACGTGTCCAAATGCTCGTCATCTATTTATAGTGTCGGAAGTGGAGATACTTTAGGTTAGGTTAAAGAAGCCATGATGGTCACATTATTATTGCTTACTATCCTTAGCTGTTTTTAAATCAGCTGCTTTGGTATTATTCGTTGTTTTTATGGCTGGACAGTATAGTTACTTACTAACTGAAGGTGAACTTCCTTTGCAACCTCAGGGATAATGACCAGATATTTTTAGTTATATACAATACAGATAGGATATGTCTTTCCCCTGGTTTTAACTTTTCAGGTTCCCTTGCGAACCTTATCTGTGTCCTGATTCCTTGTGCTCAGGTCTGTGAGATGATTAACCGAATAATCCGAATTAATATAAAAGATATTATCATATGCCGTCCTCATTTCAAATATTTTTCAGAAACCTTAAATACAGTTATATATGAAACAGTTAATTTTAATAATACGATATAGATAAAGCGAAACATAAATGCACAAAGGAGAATTATATTTTATTTATTCACTTTGTATAATTTTATTTAACATTATCAAGTTAACCAATATCTTAGCAATCTAGAAAGTTAGCTGCCATTAATAGTTCTAAGGCAATCTCTGGTGCAATCGGAAATTCTGGTATTTCAGTTGAACTGTTGGTATAACGAACTTTATATGTAAAATACATGCACACCTTTTGTAAAACATGAGATCTGAAAATACAAGGAATTATTTGCGTTATATTATTATTACACAAAATATA
>JAWNND010001035.1:0-14270 GCA_035043265.1 Drosophila testacea | reverse complement strand
TTTTTAACACGCTGTACAGCTTGTGTGTGCTATTGTACAACTGTGTAAATGAGTGCATTCTTTTTCAACAATTGCATAATAAACATGAATAGCAAGGAAAACGACGCTCGTGTAATGAGCGCAGAAGAAAATGTAAGTTTTTGTTACAATAAATCTGTATTGGAACTTAGAATATGTGTTGTTTATATGTTTGTGATTGTCTTTTGTATATTTGTGGTAATATAGTGCCATATAATATAAATTTTTTGGAAATCAGACTTCAACGTTGGACACATCAAATAAGTCGCGTTTTAAAGAGTACGCTGCGATAATAAAATCAAAATTATTAGCTGATGAGCTTAAGCCTAGTCCTTCACGTGGTCGGAGCAAAGTGTGGGAGACCTTTTCTCGACTTGTTTATGAAAATGGCATAGAGACAACTGATGCAGTAGTGTGCAACACATGTAAGAACATTTATAAATTCGACAAAAGCACATCCAATTTAGGAACACAAGTGCTACATAATGGCCAATAGCCGAAAGCGCAGTCTTCCTGCCGTTGATGTAGACTTTGAAACTAAAAATAATTGCACCAAATTAGCAACGGAGTGGACAATAAAGAATGGTCGATCCTTTAATATAATTGCAGACTCGGGACTAAAAAACTTAACACAGTTTTTTATTTCTGTTGGTGCGAAACTGGGAGAAAACGTAAATAATAAGTCGGTTCTGCCGCATCCCACAACTATATCGCGAAACATCGGTGATCTTTACGATTTTCAGTACAATGAATTAAAAATCGAGATTGATGAGCCGAAAAAATTTGGATACACATAGCATAACTTCGGATATCTGGACGGACGACTTCTTTAAAAGAAGGCACCCTTAAAAACCGCCTGCTAGCAGTGAAATCAATGGGTGGAGTCTCCTGTACCGGTAAGAATTAGAAAATGTTATTGGAATATATTATATATCAATATTTCTTAGGCAATGAAATCAAAAACAAAATTTTTCAAATTTTACGGGACTTTGGATGTGATTTGCTGATGGACGATCCAATCATTATTACTGATCGAGTAGCGCAAACATGAAAGCCCCGATCAACGGACCGAGCACATTTTCACTCGTGCTAATCACTTGGTCCACAATGTGATTGTCAAAGTTGTAAATGAGGTACCAGAATTGCTGGATCTATGTTAGTTAATCGTTGCAGCAGGTTTTTTGAGTATTATGAAAAATCTGGACAAAACTCGAGTTTAACAAGCACCCTGAAAAGCTGCTGTTCAACTCGTTGGAATACGAGATTCAACCTTTTTAAGTCAGTTGAGTTGAACTGGATGCAAATTTCGCAAATTTTGGTGAAAAAAAAGAAATCTGTAGAATTCAGGACACCAATTTTAGTAATATAAGGGAAATGGTGAACCTTCTTGCTCCTTTTGAAGCTTGCTCCAAAAAGCTTGAGGGTAGCAATTATCCAACTTTACATTTAACTATTCCACACATAAATAACTTAAAAAAAATGGCCACTCCACAAGACAGTGACAAAGACATTAAACAAAAATGCAAACTTTCACTTATACAATACTTAGATTCAATAGTTATAGACAATTTAAAAAGTATCACAACATTGCCCTATTTTCGTTTCCACCCACAAATAAATTAACAAAATTCACAGAATTAGAAAAAGAAAAAACCGCCCATGACATTGAAGAAATGAAGGTGAATATTCAAATAAATAGCCAAAATGATGATATTGAAAAATTAATTAAGCCCACACAAGACATAGATAACATATTTGCAGATTATTCCCAGCCCATTCAAAGCACACTTAATTTATCATATATCCAAGATGAAATTCAAACATATAAAAACATAAATAAACATTATATTGAAGATTTTGATGTTCTGCAGTGGTTAATAATGATGACTTAATAACTTAATAATTAGTTGCAAGATACTGGCAGTTTCGGCGAGCAGTGCAGCATCGGAAAGGGTGTTTTCTGTTGCTAAAAATGTAATAAGCGAAAAACTCACAAAAAATTGCCACCACTGAAGACATGGTAAACAAAATAATGTCCCTCCATTCGAATATTAATAACTTAAATATAGAATCTTTTATAACATAAAATAGAATGTATAATTACTTTTAATTAAAATATTAATAACAGTAAAACTCTTTATTTTATAATAAATACATTTTTATAGGAAAATATAAACCAATGTTTTGTTTATCTTATTCTCGCGTATGGCATATGTCATTAAGTTTCACTCACTGTACAGTAAGTCAACTGCCCAGCAAAACACTGTACAGTGCGTTGACTGCACACCAATTTCATTTCAATCGGATGATAAGCACGAAAGTTATTCAACTAACAATGTTACGGTCAAAAGAAAGAAGAAGAGATGCCAGCGACCTCTGTGTTTATCAACTGATATGTTCGTAGTGGCGCCATCTATTAAATGGTACGCAACATTGAAGAACAATCTATAGTGAACGCTTTTCACTCACAAAGTACTGAGCCTCCTGCTGTCGCGCTTGCTCCACTGTAGCTTACTGCACTTTTTTTTAAATTAATGAATAACGCAATATATGGCAAGACTATGGAAAATGTTGAAAAGAGAAGAGCCATAAAATTAGTTTCAGACTATCAGTCTAAGCAGAATTCCCCAGATTTCAGACAGCTGATTGCAATGAATAATTTCCATAGCTTAAACTTATTTTGATGTGTATAAACTTATCAAAAATAATTCAGAACGGCTTGAAACTTCAAATTTTGTATCTGGAAATTTATTTGATATAATACCTGCCGCTTTTCACGAGCACTGTCATTCGCCTTCATTTAGTACAATTTTGTCATTCGAATCGAAAGTAAGAGGTGTCAAGGGTAGCGTAATTAAAAATCTTAGTCATTCTGATTGTATTGAATGTATCCGAAAACGAAAAGCCAATTATGGTGAACAGAGAGTTATAAGAAGTAGAAGTCATGAATTGTATACAGAAATAGATAGTAAAATAAGTCTTAATTAAAAAGATGATAAAAGATTTGTAGCAATCGATTCAGTTTACACAGTGCAGTGCCCCGTGTAAGCAGTCAGATTTGCTATATATACTAAATGTTAGTTTCGAACCGATCGCTCGTATGGCAGCTATATGATATAGTAGTCCGATTTACACCAAATTTGGTAGGGATGTATAAAACTACACACAATCTGTGAGTTTCGTTGAGATATCTTAAGAAACAAAAAAGTTTTTCATACCAAATGTTGATTTCCAACCGATCGATCCTATGGCAGCTATATGACATAGTTGACCGATTTGAACCATATTTAGTAAGAATGTATAAAAATGTGTCAAACACACAATCTGTTAATTTGGTTGAGATATCTTGAGTAACAAAAAAGTTATTTATACTATATGTTGATTTCCAACCGATCGATCCTATGGCAGCTATATGATATAGTTATTTGATCCGGCCGGTTCCGACATATGTACTGCGTGAAGCAAAAGACGGACCTGTACCAAGTTTCATCAAGATAGCTTCAAAACTGAGATACTAGTTTGCATAGAAACAGACGGACAGATGGACAGACAGACGGACAGACGGACATGGCTATATCGACTCAGCTCGTCGCCCTGATCAAGAATGTATATACTTTGTGGGGTCTGTGAGCCTTCCTTCAATGCGTTACACATTTCGTGACAAAATTATAATACCCTCTGCAAGGGTATAAAAATAAACTATTTTAGTATTTTATTTATTGGTTTAAATAATATATAATTGTTTTTAAATTAAATTAAATTGTAATTAAAATAAAGTATACATTTGTAATAAATGAACTCATAAAGCATGCGAAATTCGAAAAATACGCAATCTACCATGTTTTGCGCATACCCTGAATCTGGTAGTTTAAGACGGCTTAAAATTCTACAACGACGATTTGGTAAAGGCTTTGTTTATAAAGTATAAAACAATAGAAAGATTTTTCAAGCAAAGCACCATAGCTGGTAAAACATTTAAAATGGCTTAAGAAGGACTCTCTTATACGTTGTTGCAAGAAATGCCAACAAGGTGGAACAGTTTTACCTTATGGTTCAGCGTATTTTAACAACAAATGACGCCATTGTCACAGTATTATTGTCAACAACAAAAGCACCGCTACCATTTACTGCTGATCAGATCACCATATTGAAAGATGTAAAAAAATATTGGGCTTTCTCCAAAAGGTTTGAGTTTCTTCCAAAAAGCCAACCGAAAAATTTCTGCGTGAAAGTATGTGACGCTTTCTTTAATAATACCAATGGCATATGGACTCTACCGTCAAGTTGAAAAGCTTTTACCGGAATTGCAAAACGTCACAAGGAAGAAATATGCAAATTATTTTGTTAGAATCTATGCATAAACGTCTTCCAAGATATGAGCAACAGAAGGTTACAAGGATGGCGACAATATTGGATCCGCGCTTTAAGAGGAACGAGTTTCACTATAATACAAATGGTGAACAAGCATAGTGGTATATAATTGCGGGTATACCTGGCAGGAACTGAGAAATTAATTTGACTCAGTATATAAGCTACTAAATAAATATAAAAGGTAATTTTCACTACGATAGTATAAACTTATCGTTAATAGTGCGTGTGATTAATATAATATGTAATACTTAAAGTAATATTAAGTGTTAAGTGCGTTGTAATTGTGCGCGTGTGTGTTTAGCGCTGCATATTTGCTTCCACAGGGTATTTTAATGTCGGGCCCTCCCGACTAAATGATATATTTTTGTGTTTAATCTATTAACAATAATAATAGTAAAGGATTTAGTAGATTTGTAATACTAATCGCTGACGTTGATAGTATTCAATGGGCCGCCTCTGCTGACATTGTGTTGTATTGGAAAATGTGGGTGTGGATGCTGCCTGAAGTTAAGCTGGATCTGCTCATTTGCTGGTAAGAGCAGGCTACGTGGATACCTACAAAATACTTGTATTTTAATTGTATATTAAATCAAATATGAGTAAGTTTTATCGCTCTGGCTGCCATAGGCTGGAAATGGCACGGGTGCTCCAATTGGCCATTTTGACACGGGATTTTGCAGTATCGCTACAGGAAACTTCACCGAATCGCCTATGTGCTGCTGTTACTGGATTGACAATCTTGCAATCCTATTTTGTTCTCCTATCGCTGGTTCGTCATTGTGAGCAGCTTTTGCTGCTCTGGTTGCCACAAGCCAGGAAAGGCTCAAGTGCTCCAATTGGCCATTTTTTGACTAGATATGACGTCACTTGTATGTACATACATTTAGTTGCCTTCTGAATGGTGAGTTCGAGGGAGTTCGTTTTTTTAGATGAAAAACTACCAGCAGCAAAAAAATTTGCCATTTTTTCTGGATGCCTGTGGAACAAACCCGTTCGCAATGCAGTGAGACGCTTGAGCACGATTGATTTCATAAAGAGAATAAATAAAACTTATAATCATTAATATGTTCGTAAATTCTATTTATATGTAGAAAGTCAATGTGTATTTATGTTTGTTTTATATAAATATCTATATTCGTAAATCTTGTTTTTTAAATTATATGTTTTTTTATTTTCCAAAGTATTAAAAAGGGCAGCATATGATATATTAGTCCGATTTACACCAAATTTGGTCAGCCTGTTTAATACTTATTCAAACACACAATGTGTATATTAGGTTGAGATATCTTGAGAAACAAAAAAGTTTTCATACTAAATGTTGTTTTCGAACCGATCGTTCCTATGGCAGCTATATGATATAGTGATCCGACTTGAACCAAATTTGGTAAGGCGGATGCAACTATATCAGATACAGAATCTGTGACATTCGTTGAGATATCTCAAGAAACAAAAAAGTTGTTCCTGCTAAATGTTGATTTCGACCCGATCGTTTCTATGGCAGCTATATGATATAGTTGTCCGATCCGGCCGGTTCCGACATATGTACTGCGTGCAGCAAAAGACGGATCTGTACGAAGTTTCATCAAGATAGCTTCAAAACTGAGAGACTAGTTGCAAAGAAACAGACGGACAGACAGACAGACGGACAGGCTGACAGGCAGGCAGACAGACAGGCAGACACCTCTGTGTTTATCAACTTATCTTCGTAGTGGCGCCATCTATTGAATGGTACGCAACATTGAAAATAATCTATAGTAAACGCTTTGCAAGGTCTCCTACTGTCGAGCTTGCTCCACTGTAGCTTACTGAATTTTTTAAATGTGTGCTCAGGAAATTGGGAGCTGCAAATATCTTCTTGCAATTTTAAACACCACTATGCAATATTATAGAATTTTGGTCACCATTTGGCAAAATTAATGAAATATTCTTGACTGTTGGAAAAAGATAAACTTGCAGTTGCGACAATTAATGGATATGGCGTGCTTCTTTCTCATATGTGAATTTAGACGTTTGATACATTGACTGCAGCTCAACTGTGAATCGGACATCTCCTGGGATTCCAATATTACCGTCTGTTTGGCATGGGATTGATATTTATCAGCAGTTCCTACTGGGACTCTTTTTTAAATTTCTTCTCATCTTGATCCTCTGTGTCGACTTGTAAAGATTCCAACTTGTACCGTTGCTCATTGCTGGTGAACAGTCAATCACATCTTACAGTTTCTTGGACTTTGAGTCTTTTCGGGCGTTCCTACAAACGACTTTTCTATATCTAAAGCATCCAGTTGGTCTCTTCTTTCTTCTTAGCTTTTAATTTCTTTTTGCCTTGCGACTCGGCTGATAGAAATATCTCTTCTAACAGGTTCGGCAGCATCCTCAACAGAGGTACCTGCAACTTCAACGCTTTTTGGATGACGTACTCCACATGGGGACGAAAACTAAGACTGTTATCCAGCAAAATACCCAGGTATTTCTAATATCCAGCGTCACCACCGCGCAGTACTCCTTATCACCCCATCTCCAACGGGCTTCGTTTCATTCAAGTTTGGTACTATCAATAAAAAAGTCTATGTTGCATTAAAATTACGTCTTAGTAACATAAAAAACAATTACAATAATCAGTCGGTGGGCATCTTCTTTTGCAGCTTCTCCTCATCTATGTGAAAAGTTCTTAATTCAACTTATGCTTCTATTTTAAATTATGCTCAGGGAATTGGGAGCTGCAAATATATTCTTGCAATTTTAAACACGACTGTGCAATCCTTCAGAATTTTAGTCACAATTGGCAAAATGATTAAGATATTCTGACTGTTGCAAAAGATAATCTTGCAGTTGCGACAATTAATGGATATGGCGTGCTTCTTTCTTATATGTGAATCTAGACGTTTGCTACATTGACTGCAGCTCAACTGTGAATCGGACATCTCCTGGGATTCCAATATTTTCCGTCTGTTTGGCATGGGATTGATATTTATCTCTTCAAACAGTTTGACTCGGGCTCTTTCTAAATTTCTTTTTCATCTTGATCCTCTGTCTCGACTTGTAAAGATTCCGACTTCCGTTTCCATGACCTTTGCTTTACTGTGCCGTTGCTCATTGCTGGTGAACAGTCAATCACAACTTACATTTTCTTGGACTTTGAGTCTTTCCTACAAACAACTTTCTACATCTAAAGCATCTAGTTGGATCTCTTCTTTCTTCTTAGGCTTTGATTTCTTTTTGCCTTGCGACTCGGCTGATAGAAATATCTCTTCTAACAGGTTCGGCAGCATCCTCAACAGAGGTACCTGCAACTTCAACGCTTTTGGGATGACGTACTCCACATGGGGACGAAAACTAAGACTGTTATCCAGCAAAATACAGGTATTTGATCAGCTCTGCCGACTTAATTGTCGTGCTGCCCACCTGAACGCTCTTGTACTCCACCTTTTTCCTACTCCTTATGAGCATCGCCTCCGTTTTATGGCCCGCCAGGTGAAGGTCGAGACCAGTCTCGTCCATCCACAGCGCGATGGCTCGCACTGCTGCATTGGCGGCCGCCTTTATAAATCGAAAGTTGAATGCAGGTCTCTGCAACATGACAGGTTAATGATATTGTAGTCCGATTTTATCCAAACATGGTCATTACTAAATGATACCAAGCGCACACTCTGGGATTGCTTGGAATATCTAAGTTTCGGATGCTTTTGAAGCCTATACCAAACACATAATCTGTGAGCTTAATTGTAAAATCTTATTAAATAAAAAAGTTGTTCATACTTAATGATGATTGCCAACCAACAGTGTCTATGGAAGCTATATCCTATAATGATCTGTCGCACTGTTGTTTTCAATGAATTGCATTCTTTGCTCAAGCGACTACTCATTGTCAGCTAAGGATCGTAGTTTTAATGAACGCCACGTTTCGAATTTGCAATTTGTTTGTGAAAAAATCAAAGATTTGAAGCCTTCTTCAGAACGATTTGGCAAGCGTGGGATATTTCCAATGTATTAGCACAATCACATGAGACATAAGCAAGGTCTGATATATTGCAAGTTGTATTGTGTGTGACAAAGGAGAACAACCAAAAAAAAGGAAAACAATTACAAATAAAAATGATAAAAAAAAACATTGTCAGCATTTATCTGCCAACGGATGACCATGGCAGTGTCAGCCAGTAACCCAAGTCTACATACACTTAAACCGGTTGTGAATTCAAAGCTAAAAAGTGTAAAAAATACGGCCGAAAAGTACGCAAAATTTTAAAAATTCGACGCTTTAGAAATGTTAGCAAACGAGAGGTCGCTCCTCGCTAGCGGCATTAAATTAATAACTTCCAAATTAAGATAGATATCTGAAATCTGTTTTTTTTCACATATCAAAAAAAATGCAAAGAATTTAAAATAAAAAAAAATTTTTTTTTGTATAAAAAATTTTCTTACAAAAAAAATTATTTATTTTTATACCCTTGCAGAGGGTATTATAATTTTGTCACGAAATGTGTAACGCATTGAAGGAGGCCTCACAGACCCCATAAAGTATATATATTCTTGATCAGGGCGACGAGCTGAGTCGATATAGCCATGTCCGTCTGTCTGTCCGTCTGTCCGTCTGTTTCTATGCAAACTAGTCTCTCAGTTTTGAAGCTATCTTGATGAAGCTTGGTACAGCTCCGTCTTTTTGCTGCACGCAGTACATATGTCGGAACCAGCCGGATCGGATAACTATATCATATAGCTGCCATAGGAACGATCGGTTGGAAATAAACATTTAGTATGAAAAACTTTTTTGTTTCTCAAGATATCTCAACCAAACATACACATTGTGTGTTTGATTAAGTTTTAAACAGGCTGACCAAATTTGATGTAAATCGGACAACTATATCATATAGCTGCCATAGGAACGATCGGTTCGAAATCAACTTTTAACAAATTTTGTAAAAGTCTGACGGCTTACACAGGGCACTGCAAGGGTATCAAACTTTGGCGCGCCAAAGTTAGCTTGCCTATATTTATAAATATTTTTACTAAAAAAAAATTTTTTTTATTTAATAAAAAAATTAAAACATATTTGAAGACCAAGAAATTTGTTTTCCAAATTTTCTGGGTCGGAGTCTTGATCATTAGCACCTTTTAATATAAGCAAACCCTTAACTTCCCTATATAAAACAATATTTTTAGTAGAGGAAATTGAATAATCAAAATAAACTCTTCCCGCCCAACTGGCATTGTTCCTGAAAAGTGCCATAATAGGAAGGGTAGCAGATAGTAGTAGCAGTTAATAGTGGGCATTTTGGACGGCCGATGATTCCAACTTTCAGATAAAATAAGAGTTAGACTGAATCCAGGTAAATTTTGTATAGTTATACTCCACGGAAAATAGGTGTACGTTACTATGGGATCCTTGTTAATGGACTAAATTTCAACTACATTTTTTAATCAACACATATATAGACCGGTCAAACACTCCAAGTTTCTCAAAGTTAATAAAAAGCCAAACTTGATTGCAAACAAAAGAAAAATTAAACATTTTACAGCTACTTGAAAATCACGCGCAGAACGAAGAAAAATGTTAGTAAAGCAATTGCTGCAACATATGTTGAGTTTGACAGCTGACAGGTGACGATGAGCTGATCGGAGAGCCTGATTGGTAAATCAAACATAACGCTTTTTAGACCCAGTACTTTAAAAAAGTACAAATGGGTCTATTCAGTTTGTGCAAAAAAAAATGTGCGTAACAGGCAGAAGGATGCGTGGCAGACCCCATAAAGTATATATATTCTTGATCAGCATCAACAGCCGAGTCGATATAGCCATGTCCGTCTGTCCGTCCGTCTGTCCCTATTTTGAGTTCCTAGATCTCAGAGACTATAAGAGCTAGAGACACCAAATTTGGCATGTAGGTTCATCTATATATTGCATTGAACAAGTTAGATTTTTGCCACGCCCCCTCCGCCACCGGAAATTGAAATACAAAATTTCGAAGTCTAATTACAAGAGACCATTTAATGCTAGCGCCTTGATTATTGGTACGTATAATATACACTAAGGTCCAAACCTTTATTCCAATCGGATGATAAACACGGAAGTTATTCAACTAACAATGTTACAGGCAAAAGGAAGAAGAAGAAGCGACCTCTGTGTTTATTAGCTTCGTAGTGGCGCCATCTATTGTATGGTACGCATTCTTGAAGAACAATCAATAGTGAACGCCTTGCACTCAAAAAGTACTGGGTCTCCTACTGTCGAGCTTGCTCCACTGTAGCTTACTGCATTTTTTCAATTCTTCTTTCATCTGGCTTTGCGTAGGTCAGACTATGCAAAAACAAAAACTTTTTTCATTTCCTCTCGCCCCCTCGCTGCACAAGCCGCCGATTGTGTAGCATGCATAAAACTGTACATTGTGTAAATACTTTTGACTACCCTTGTACATTATACAGGGTGCTATTGCCCATACTTTGGGCATAAACATGCATAATATAATATTTATTTTTCAGTTTTGCTTATATTTGCGAGTGAGAAGATAATTTTATTTATGTATTTCCATATAAAAGATATTAAAAAAAAAGCAAAACATGAAATACATATGTATATATAAATGTAGTGCAAGAAACAGTCTTTCATTTTATTTTCCATAAGTAAACAAAGAGCAACAGAAAGAAAAAAATTAAGTCACTTATTGCTCTCATTTGTTTTTTTCGGCTATTTCGTCCCTCAATTCGCTCTCTCTTCTTTGAATGCGTAGTTTTTGGATCGCGGATAGCGAATGATTGAGTTTTCAATTCATTGGAAAAAACAACTGAATTCATTTAATTCATTTGAGCATGAATGTCTCATTTGCATGCAGCCGTGCAGCCCTCTAGTGCGTAGCAACAGACACGAAGTCAGTAACGTTTTCTTGCTTTACACTGAAAAAACGCTTGCTAACGTTGAAAGATTACTTGTATTGCTTCAAAATTTAAATGAAGGGACAAATGGTAACACAAGCCACCAAATAAAAATGAAATATAATAAAATAAAATAAAGCAACTCAAATACGAAAATATAAATAAAATAATAAAACACCTTAGTGAAATTATAGTTTTAATTATATCGTCCAAATTTATTTGACCGTTATATTCCTTAATTCGCATAAGGTCTGCTAAATGTTAGTCGGAGATTTGGTTTCGGAGCTTGCTTAAAATTATTTTTAATGTAGAAAGGGCCACCTCGCAGTTGTAGGTTGTACCAAACATTGATTTTTGTACAGAAAAAAGTCACAGCGAACCACTGTGCACCATCAAAATCTATGTGCTTCATAGATTTCTTAAATGAATAATAGGGCGCTCATCACAAAACTAGCTGAAAAAGGAAGCCTACCAGATGCAATCGCGGATCGGGGCCATTTTGAGCAGCGTTGGACAAGCTCCTTAGCGAGATAGGGTACAACCCAGTATCTCGCTCGTAGAAGCGTTCCAGTGCTACCGTACCCAGTGAACGGTAATCCTGGGTGATAGACTCGCAGACGGGAGGAGGTGCAACCCGAACTCTCGCCTGCGGGATTATCCCCAGCGATTACCGGCACTAGAACCAAGTGACGGTGGCCCTGGCTGGCAAACTCACGAACGAGATAAGGTTTGACCTGGAATGTTCCAGGGTCCACTGACATGGCTCAAACTTGACTAATATGTAAGTGATAGTCACCAGAGGTGTAGGAGTGCAACTCGGCAGCACCTCTCTTGACATCCCTTACACGTGTCAAGCCGATCGCGACCACGTTTTCACACCCGCCGAAACTTTCACCTTCACTTTTATGCAATTAAATAAACATTTCTTTGAGGCACACCGGGAAACTCGCAAAGCGCTTCGATATCTTTATTTGCTTTTCTTCAAATTCACTCCTTATCTTGGTTAGTGTTGAAACTTATAAGAAAAATGGCCGTGGGCCAGCTTACCACAGGGTACTGTGTGCACTGCAAGGTGCGTAGCGCGTGCACTACAGGGTGCGCCGGGACGATGCGCTGCCGGTGGTTGCCGCTGCTGTTGGCGTCTGCTTGGCGCTTGCCAATCCAATCGTGATCCAATTTTGTCCAAATTTTCGTTGCCGTTGTCGTTGCCGTTGTTGTTGCCGTTGTCGTTGCCGTTGTTGTTGCCGTGATCGTTGCGGTATTTTCCTCTTCTCTTTCGTCGTCCTGGTGTACGTTCTAAATTTTTCTTTCACTATGAAATATAAACTTCCGCGAACACGTCTGCTCGCTTTCGGCCCCCTTTTTCTGGCGGGCCAGAAAATTTTATTTTTATTAAAAACTTTGTATATCTGTAAAAATTAAAACAAAAAATGTATGTTGTTTTTTATAATTTTTTTTATTGATTGAGTTGGGATTGTAGCCCTGGCACATTTTTAAAATTTTTATTTAAAATTAACATTTGTTTTTTATTATTTCCATCTCTGTTTTTAATGTTTCCATATCTCTTTGTTGTTGTTGTTGTTGCTGATGACGCCATGTAATGTGTCTGTGGATGTTGTAGCTTCTGTGGTTGTTGTTGTTGTACATTCGGTGATTGTTGTTGTTGTAGCTGCAGTGGTTGTTGTTGTAGCTGCTGCGGCTGTTGTTGAGCTGCTGTGCATGTTGTTGTAACTGTTGCGGTTGTTATTGCTCCTGCTGATGCGCTTGCAGTTGCTTCAAAAAGTTTACGTGCTGCTCTGCTTGCTGCTGTTGTTGTTGTAGCCATTGCTGCGACTGTTGTTGCCAAAAATTTGGCGGCTGACGCCCGAAACCACCTCCTGCTTCGGCGTTCAGGATGAAACTAATTGCAAGCTTAGGGATATCTATTGATCTATCGATTTCGATCTATCGAATTTGTGATTTCGATATTATAAAGTTAGAGGAAACAGCAATTAAATTTTCCAACATGTATGCTGTGTTGTGTAGATTTATTAAGCATAAGTAATAAAAAATAACCAAAATAATAATTAATTAAATAATTGCGCCATTTTCAAACTTAAATCGTCAGTTGCTGTTGTCGAGGGCTACCACTTTTAATCTATTTAATCAACTATAGCAAGCATTGCCACATTATCCTTTAAAAATTGTTCATTTATTTGCCACATTAAAAGTGGCGCGCCTAGCGCCTTAGTATTTGAATCAAACTGTCAACGTTTTTGACAATGCAAGAAATATATAGTAGACACTGCACCCCCGGCCCCTCTGCTTTTGATGAATCGTACCCCCCCCCCCCCCCACACACACACACACACACCACGACAAATCAGTTTTTCCCTGTAATTGGACTTAAAATAATAGTAATAAGTAGTAAGTGATACTTTATATAATATAAAGAATTTACATTTTCGCTGCTCGCTGTTTTAAAGTTTTCGCTGCAATTGGATTATTGCAGCAAGAGCGAGTAACAGTGCCAAATACTGAAAATTGATTTTGAAAGTCGCAACACTAATGAATCGTACCCCCAAAGATCTTCATACAAAGATTTAATTTGCATCTGATTGTTCCTATGGCAGCTATATGATATAGTGGTCCGATCTTGACCAAATTTTCAGGATGTAGCAGTGAGTAAGAAATACATAATCTGTGAGTTTGGTTAAGATAGCTCAAAAAACAAAAATATTTCATACTAAGCAATTTTGACCTTTGACCCCCATTTTAGCCCCTTCCGGTGGGGATATCAAAAAGTCCCGTCTTATTGCACGATAATTATGTCTCAGCTATGTTATGTCAGTCAGTCAGGACAAAGAGTTTTGTATATGTGTTTTATGTATTCTTTATTTAAAAAAAAATTTGTGTTTTGTTATTTGTGTAAGTACATACATAGTATGTACAATATACAATGTACAGTCTTATAAAGAAAAATGTTAGGGCAACTTATAAAAAATAAGCATTACATGGAAAAAACTCATGTTTTCT
>JAWNND010001034.1:0-19230 GCA_035043265.1 Drosophila testacea | reverse complement strand
CCTGAACTAGACGAAGATAATTCTTTATCAGAATCCGACACGAACTCCAGCATTGTCGAACAAAAACCAGCAATCATGACACAAACTTATATTGAATTTATAAACACAGCATCGAGGATTATACCGGATTTCACGGTAAAGCTGAAAACCTGCGTAGTTTTATAGATGCATTGGAAATTATAAAAACAATACAGGGCGCGCATGAAACTTAGCTGTATCTTTAATAAAAACAAAACTAAAAGGGCCAGCCAGGAATATAATCAGCAGCAAGAGTACAATTGATCAGATCATAAACAAACTTATAACAAATGTAAAGGGTGAGTCAATCGACAATGTATCTGCACGATTATTGAATCTTTCCCAGAAAAACAAAACACCCAACGTGTATACTCAGGAGATAGAAAAGTTAGCTAAGTCTCTAGAAGGAGCATATATTGAAAAAGAATATACCCTAGAACAAGCTAAATCATTAAGTACCAAACAGGCTGTATCAGCAATGAAGAAAAATTGTCTGTGCAAAGACATTAAAGCTGTTATAGTGATGTAAACTTAGGTAAAAACATCGATGTCGATGTCCATCGATGTTTTCAAAATGAAACATCGATGTTAATTGATGCATCGATGCATGTCCCATGTTTTAAAAACCAGCCGTTTTTGTTTTTTAAGTTTATTTATTATTTTAAAATGAAAACAGCAAACTTAAAAATTTATAAACATAACATAACAAAATCATATGCTTTCATAGCAGTCTTTCATGTTTCACTTATTTTTAACATAACAATTATTTTAAAATATAACAAAAACGTATGCTTTCATAGCAGTCTTATATGTATGTTTCAAAACGTATGCTTTCATATCACATAATATTTAAAAAAAAAATATTCAAAAGAAGTATTTTTTGTCAAGACTTTGAAGGAAAAGTATGAGACTAAGTCGATCTAGTGATAATCTATTTCGTTTTTGTGTCAGCACATTTGCAGCCGCTGAAAAAACGCGTTCAGAGGGGACTGAAGATCCCACCACCGGCAGAAATTTCAGCGCCACTTGGTGCAAATTGGGATACGTACTTTTCATACCTTCCCGTTGCGTTCTCGTCAATTCAACAATATGGACGAAGCAATAGCTATATTTATTGAAACAGCCAATAATATAGCCGAAGAGACTAATACTATTATGTATTACCAAAATTACCCACAGCGTGGTGGAAATCGTGGTCGTGGTAATCATAGAGGCCGTAGCTATAACAGAGGCGGCCAACGGTACAAAAATAACAATAATCACAACAGCAACAACTCTAGAGGCGGCTTTAACAGAGGCGGCTCAAATAGAGGTAATAATAGAAGTCACAATCAAGTACGAGTAACACAAAGTAACTCGGAAAACGCTCAAACCCCCTTGAGCAACAGAACATGAAAGTTTTTAATATAAATCTAAATCTCAGCAGCATAATAAAAATACAGAACCAAAAAAATATTAAAACATTAACATTACTAATAGATACTGGAGCTAACATATCAATTCTAAAAGATAATAGCATATGTTCTGAAATTAATCAAACTTTCAAAACAAATATAACTGGAATTGGTCAGGGAACAATTCAATCAATTGGACTAGCAACAATTGATTTACTCTTCGATTATTTCATAATCAGTCATGACTTCCAAATAGTTAATAATGACGGAATCTTGGGACTTGACTTCATTCGAAAATTCTGAATAGCATCTAATCTAATGCATATATTCTCTGCAAGCGCTTCCTTACAGAAAAAGCTTCTGACTCGAGGACTTGTATCCTTCAAAAAAAGCGTTCGATTGTCTATTAATATTAATAGATGTGCAGGGAAATCATCAAACAATGCAAAATGTCACAATTTCAAGAAACTATGCTCAAGGTGTCATCCCATTCTAAGCGGATTAGACAACAACAATTATTTTTGGGACATAATTCCGCTCGAAAAGTGTACTGGGCGTCTGCTTTGAAAGTCAACCTCGCACTAAAACTGCCGAACTCGAAAATACGTATCGGGAGCTTCGCTCGTGAGCTATTGCCTGGACGGAATAGTGGATGGCAAACGACGAAAGAACCGTTGATTACTCTCGATATTCGCTCTCACATAGCGATGAGCACCTCAAACAGTGTTGTCAGAAAAGCTTTTTCTTTCCAGAAAATCTAGCTTTTTCGCTAACGAAAGTAGAAGTTTCATATCATGGTAGAAATTTTCACATTTGAAATCTAGATTTCGAGCAGAGAGTCCAGCCGTCGCTTTTAGCATTTTTTTAGCTTAGAAAATAACAGACATATTTAAATTTAAATTCACAAGAAGGTAGAATTTTCCCATTTAATCTTTGAGACATTTTTAGACCCTGCGCTTTAAAAGTACAAAAGTGTCTATTAAATTTGTGCAAATGTGACTAACAGGCAGAAGGAGTCGTGGCAGACCCCATACAGTATATATTTCGACGAGTTAAGTCGATATAGCCATGTCCGTCTGTCTGTCTGTCTGTTTTTATTTAAACTAGTCTCTCAGTTTTGAAGTTATCTCGATGAAACTTGGTTCAGGCACGTCTTTTTGTGCTGCACGCAGCACATATGTATGTCGTAACCACCCGGATCGGATCACTACATCGTATAGCATAAGAACGATCGGTGCGAAATCAATATTTATTATAATAACTTTTTTTTCTCAAGATGTCTCAACCAAACTCACAGAATGTGTGTTTCATAGAGTTTCATACATCCTTACCAAATTTGGTTCAAATCGAACAACTATATCATACAGCTGTTTTAAAAACGATAGGTCCGATATCAATATTTAGTAATAACAACTTTTTTGTTCTCAAGATATCTCGACCAAATATACACATTCTGTGTTTGATTAAGTTTTAAACAGGCTGACGAAATTTGGTGTAAATCGGACTACTATATCATATAGCTGCTATACGAACGATCTGTTCGTAAACAACATTTAGTATGAAAAACTTTTTGTTTCTCAAGATATCTCAACCAAATATACACATTGTGTGTTTGATGAAGTTTTAAACAGTCAGACCGTATTTCAACATTCCCAGGGGCATAGATATGGTTTTGGGTATAGAATTGTTCTATGAGACCCTTTTGGGGGGCACTTCGACCTTAAACAATGGTCAAATTAGACTGCAAAATGCGGCCTTTGGATGGGTAGCCAATGGAACAATGCATAGTGGTTGCGCGCATAGGACAATATTCAAAAAATTCATAACAAAAAAATTTTCGAAAAGTAACCAAATCGCTTCTAAAATGTCCAAACTTCCTCATTGCAAGCCGGTTTTTTCTGTAAATCTAACTGGACATTCTAAAATTAGAATGCAAAGCGTGAAGCGCAGCTGCGCTAAGTTAGCTCTTTATAAAATCAAAATTGCTTTTCAAAATGGTCAAACGTTTGCTACAGAGGTCCGAATTCGATAATTTAAAATGAATTTTATTGTTGCCGGTATTTACTTTACTAAATTCTTCTTGGGAAATTAATTTGATTGATTTATTATTTGTTGTGTATTTTTGATTAATTATACTTTTTTTGTGTATTTTTTGAATAGACACGACCCCCTTTATGAGTGTTATCAGTGTATTTGGCAATATTTTAAGGTAATAAAAATGTTAGATGTTGCTGTTGATATTTGCCAATATGTGTATATTCGACTGGTCTTTTTCGACATTCCGACTGAACAATATATATATTTTTTAATGCTTAAAGTAAAAAAAACAAATGTGTTTCCATATATATTTTTAAAACTCCTTCGAATTCTGACTAAAAACTGTGGCATCACTAACGCTGACTCCGAAAATCTAAATCGGACTAAGTGGCAGCATCGGACGAAAGCGGATTAAGCGCTGATTCGTTCTGCCCAAAATTAGTAGGCGAATTTATAAACATAACATAACAAAAACATATGCTTTCATAGCAGTCTTTCATGTTTCACTTATTTTTAACATAACAATTATTTTAAAATATAACAAAAAACGTATGCTTTCATAGCAGTCTTATATGTATGTTTCAAAACGTATGCTTTCATGGCACATAATATATAAAAAAAAATATTCAAAAGAAGTATTTTTTGTCAAGACTTTGAAGGAAAAGTATGAGACTAAGTCGATCTAGTGATAATCTATTTCGTTTTTGTGTCAGCACATTTGCAGCCGCTGAAAAAACGCGTTCAGAGGGGACTGAAGATCCCACCACCGGCAGAAATTTCAGCGCCACTTGGTGCAAATTGGGATACGTACTTTTCATACCTTCCCGTTGCGTTCTCGTCAATTCAACAATATGGACGAAGCAATAGCTATATTTATTGAAACAGCCAATAATATAGCCGAAGAGACTAATACTATTATGTATTACCAAAATTACCCACAGCGTGGTGGAAATCGTGGTCGTGGTAATCATAGAGGCCGTAGCTATAACAGAGGCGGCCAACGGTACAAAAATAACAATAATCACAAATATAGCGCAAGCTAACTTTGGCGCGCCAAAGTTTGGATACCCTTGCAGTGCCCTGGTCAAAATTTGGTCAGCGTGTTTAGAACTTAGTCAAACACACAATGTGTATATTTGGTTGAGATACTTTGAGAAACAAAAAAGTTGTTCATACTAAATGTTGTTTTCGAACCGATCGTTCCTATGGCAGCTATATGATATAGTAGTCAGATTTACACCAAATTTGGTCAGCGTGTTTAGAACTTAGTCAAACACACAATGTGTATATTTGGTTGAGATATTTTGAGAAACAAAAAAGTTTTTCATACTAAATGTTGTTTTCGAACCGATCGTTCCTATGGCAGCTATATAATATAGTAGTCCGATTTACACCAAATTTGGTCAGCCTGTTTAAAACTCAATCAAACACACAACGTGTATATTTGGTTGAGATATCTTGAGAAACAAAAAAGTTTTTCATACTAAATGTTTATTTCCAACCGATCGTTCCTATGGCAGCTATATGATATAGTTATCTGATCCGGCCGGTTCCGACATATGTACTGCGTGCAGCAAAAAGACGGACCTGTACAAAGTTTCATCAAGATAGCTTTAAAACTGAGAGACTAGTTTGCATAGAAACAGACAGACACACGGACAGACGGACAGACAGACGGACAGACGGACATGGCTATATCGACTCAGCTCGTCGCCCTGATCAAGAATATATATACTTTATGGGGTCTGTGAGGCCTCCTTCAATGCGTTACACATTTCGTGACAAAATTATAATACCTTCTGCAAGGGTATAACAACAACAACTCTAGAGGCGGCTTTAACAGAGGCGGCTCAAATAGAGGTAATAATAGAAGTCACAATCAAGTACGAGTAACACAAAGTAACTCGGAAAACGCTCAAACCCCCTTGAGCAACAGAACATGAAAGTTTTTAATATAAATCTAAATCTCAGCAGCATAATAAAAATACAGAACCAAAAAATATTAAAACATTAACATTACTAATAGATACTGGAGCTAACATATCAATTCTTAAAGATAATAGCATATGTTCTGAAATTAATCAAACTTTCAAAACAAATATAACTGGAATTGGTCAGGGAACAATTTCATCAATTGGACTAGCAACAATTGATTTACTCTTCGATTATTTCATAATCAGTCATGACTTCCAAATAGTTAATAATGACGGAATCTTGGGACTTGACTTCATTCGAAAATTCAGAATAGCATCTAATCTAATGCATATATTCTCTGCAAGCGCTTCCTTACAGAAAAAGCTTCTGACTCGAGGACTTGTATCCTTCAAAAAAAGCGTTCGATTGTCTATTAATATTAATAGATGTGCAGGGAAATCATCAAACAATGCAAAATGTCACAATTTCAAGAAACTATGCTCAAGGTGTCATCCCATTCTAAGCGGATTAGACAACAACAATTATTTTTGGGACATAATTCCGCTCGAAAAGTGTACTGGGCGTCTGCTTTGAAAGTCAACCACGCACTAAAACTGCCGAACTCAAAAATGCGTATCGGGAGCTTCGCTCGTGAGCTATTGCCTGGACGGAATAGTGGATGGCAAACGACGAAAGAACCGTTGATTACTCTCGATATTCGCTCTCACATAGCGATGAGCACCTCAAACAGTGTTGTCAGAAAAGCTTTTTCTTTCCAGAAAATCTAGCTTTTTCGCTAACGAAAGTAGAAGTTTCATATCATGGTAGAAATTTTCACATTTGAAATCTAGATTTCGAGCAGAGAGTCCAACCGTCGCTTTTAGCATTTTTTTAGCTTAGAAAAAATATGTGTGATTAACAGACATATTTAAATTTAAATTCACAAGAAGGTAGAATTTTCCCATTTAATCTGCGAGACATTTTTAGACCCTGCACTTTTAAAGTGCAAAAGTGTCCATTGAATTTGTGCAAATGTGAGTAACAGGCAGAAGGAGTCGTGGCAGACCCCATACAGTATATACATAGCATAGCATTAAAGGTGCTTTTGTTATTCAACTTAGAATGGTGGAGGGGGGCGTGTGTCAAAAATCTTAAACAATCTTGATCAGCGCATCCCAAATACGGAGCAATTTGTCTCTTTCGATATCCACGAGACGTGTGCAACAAACTTTAAGAGTTCGGAGAATGTTTCGTATGAGAAAAAACTGTTAAAACCGGAACTACTGCCTAGGCACAAAGCTGCTCGATTGCAGTTTGCCAACAAATATAAATTTTGGATACTGAATGGTAAAATATAGTTTTAATCAACGAGAAGAAGTTTAACTTAGATGGTTCTGATGGCTACAGCTATTATTACCGCGATGTACGAAGCCCAAACAAATTCCACATGTCCAGAAATTTCCACGGATATCAGCTGCGTTCGGCTTTAATGAAAATACACCCATGTGTTTTATAACACATAAAATGACTGCACAAAATTATGTGGAGCTCTTGGAGACTGTGTTGGTGCAATTTGGAGAGGATAATATCGGTGATATCTGGATTTTCCAGCAGGATAATGCACCCATCCATACCGCAAAGCTCACTAAGGCTGATTTTAAAGATTCCCAAATTCCTCTTTTAGAGTGGCCAGCACGCAGCCCGGACTTAATCCCGATTGACAATCTTTGGGGCATCTTGTCGCAAAGGGTTTATACCAACGGGAAGCAATTTTCAACTCTAAAAAAGTTAAAAGAAGCCATTATACAAGAATGGGGAAATTTGGAAATCCATATTCTCCAAAACTTGGTCAATTCAATGTCAGGACAGATAGTGAAGGTGTTGAACAACAAAGGGTGTTTTATTTAAGATATTGTTATAGTTGTCAATAAATTAAAACTTAGCAAAGAGTATAAAAAATGCATTATGGGATGCCGAAATGTTCATCCTCTGGCTAAGTGTTTTAAATTCAGAGGTTTAAATAACATTGAGAGGTGGAGGAGTCTGTAATCAAAAATAAGGTTTGCGGCAGATGTCGAGGCAGGGACCATTAATACAAAAACTGTAAAAAGGTGTGTTCCAATTGCCAAAAAACTCACCATAATCTACTGCACAATGTGTCAACTAAAGCTAAAAATGCTGCGGTTCACAAGCCATATAGTGCAGATGACAATAAATTTGTTCAGTGCAGGTAAAGGACAGTAATGGAAATTGTGAAAACTGTAAAGTGATGCTTGACAGCGGCTCACAGGTAAATTTTCTGACAAAAAATATGGGAAAGAATTTAAGAATCAAAACTAAAAAAATACAGACTACTGTAGAAGGGATGGGGGGGGGGGGAAAACGTCACAAGTAGACGAATGTCTAACACTTCATATAAAATTAAAAATTTCAGGTTTTAAATCAGAAAAGGAGAATTGAAGTGTTACTGATAAAAAATATTGCATCGGAACTAGCAGCTCAGAAATTTGATATAAGAGCAGTTATTCCCAATCTAGGGATGGCCGATCCGTATTTCAACATTCCCAAGGGCATAGATATGGTTTTGGGTATCGAATTGTTCTATGAGTCCCTTTTGGGGGGCACTTCGACCTTAAACAATGGTCAAATTAGACTGCAAAATACGGCCTTTGGATGGGTAGCCAATGGACCAATGCACAGTGGTTGCGCCCATAGGCCAAAATTAAAAAATTCATAACAAAAAATATAGCGCAAGCTAACTTTGGCGAGTCAAAGTTTGGATACCCTTGCAGTGCCCTGTGTAAGCCGTCAGATTTTTTACAAAACTTGTTTAATGTTGATTTTGAACCGATCGATCCTATGGCAGCTATATGATATAGTAGTCCGATTTACACCAAATTTGGTCAGCGTGTTAAGAACTAAGTCAAACACACAATGTGTATAATTGGTTGAGATATTTTGAGAAACAAAAAAGTGTTTCATACTAAATGTAGTTTTCGAACCGATCGTTCCTATGGCAGCTATATGATATAGTAGTCCGATTTACACCAAATTTGGTCAGCCCGTTTAAAACTTAATCAAACACACAATGTGTATATTTGGTTGAGATATTTTGAGAAACAAAAAAGTTTTTCATACTAAATGTTTATTTCCAACCGATCGTTCCTATGGCAGCTATATGATATAGTTATCCGATCCGGCCGGTTTCGACATATGTGCTGCGTGCAGCAAAAAGACGGACCTGTACCAAGTTTCATCAAGATAGCTTCAAAACTGAGAGACTAGTTTGCATAGAAACAGACGGACAGACGGACATGGCTATATCGACTCAGCTCGTCGCCCTGATCAGCAGCTGCGCTAAGTTAGCTCTTTATAAAATCAAAATTGCTTTTCAAAATGGTCAAACGTTTGCTAGAGAGGTCCGAATTCGATAATTTAAAATGAATTTTATTGTTGCAGGTATTTACTTTACTAAATTCTTCTTGGGAAATTAATTTGATTGATTTATTATTTGTTGTGTATTTTTGATTAATTATACTTTTTATACCCTTGCAGAGGGTATTATAATTTTGTCACGAAATGTGTAACGCATTGAAGGAAGCCTCACAGACCCCATAAAGTATATATATTCTTGATCAGGGCGACGAGCTGAGTCGATATAGCCATGTCCGTCTGTCCGTCTGTCTGTCCGTCTGTCCGTCTGTCCGTCTGTTTCTATGCAAACTAGTCTCTCAGTTTTGAAGCTATCTTGATGAAACTTGGTACAGGTCCGTCTTTTTGCTGCACGCAGCACATATGTCGGAACCGGCCGGATCGGATAACTATATCTATAGCTGCCATAGGAACGATCGGTTGGAAATAAACATTTAGTATGAAAAACTTTTTGTTTCTCAACATATCCCAACCAAATATACACATTGTGTGTTTAATTAAGTTCTAAACAGGCTGACCAAATTTGGTGTAAATCGGACTACTATATCATATAGCTGTCATAGGAACGATCGGTTCGAAAACAACATTTAGTATGAAAAACTTTTTTGTTTCTCAAGATATCTCAACCAAATATACACATTGTGTGTTTGATTAAGTTTTAAACAGGCTGACCAAATTTGGTGTAAATCGGACTACTATATCATATAGCTGTCATAGGAACGATCGGTTCGAACACAACATTTAGTATGAAAAACTTTTTTGTTTCTCAAAATATCTCAACCAAATATAAACATTGTGTGTTTGATTAAGTTTTAAATAGGCTGACCAAATTTGGTGTAAATCGGACTACTATATCATATAGCTGCCATAGGATCGATCGGTTCAAAATCATAAAATTTTTTAAAAAATCTGACGTCTTACACAGGGCACTGCAAGGGTATCCAAACTTTGGCGCGCCAAAGTTAGCTTGCGCTATATTTTTGTGTATTTTTTGAATAGACACGATCCCCCCTTTATGAGTGTTATCAGTGTATTTGTCAATATTTTAAGGTAATAACAATGTTAGATGTTGCTGCTGATATACATATGCCAATATGTGTATATTCGTGAATAAACTCAAGCTGTCTTACTGTTTTCTAGGTCAAATGTGCGACGCAATCTGCTGCTCTTCCTTTTGTTTTTGTGATGTTTCTTTTGTGTTCGTCATTTGTGTTTGTATGCATGTTATTATTTTCTTCTCATTTTAATGTTATCTTTTTCTATTGGCGCTTCTTGTAGAGATGAGCAAACTTTACATTTGTATTGGTTACATTTGCAAAAAAATGATTGCTTATTGGACTAAATTCAATCGTTTTAAGAGTTCAATTGTTCAATATCAATCCCCTTGGCTGAACACTGTAGAAACAATTATAATTGAGCCTACTTGTTCTCCTCAAAATGTGTTTCAAGTAGCTCCACTATGTAAGCCTTGAATGTCTCTCCCGATTTCTGCTGCCTAGCCCGGATCTGGTCTTCTAACCGCTGGAAATACCGCGGCGGCAGGAAGAATTCCAAAAGCTCCCTTTTAAAACGCACGTTCCTCCACACGTTCGATGAAACTCAGCGGATCTAATTGTCCATCAAAAACTATTCCCTAGCGATGTACTTTTTCCGCTATGGAACGGTACGGAGTCTCGTGAAGTGACGTAGTCGGGGCCACTGCACACTGGTTCCTGTTGTATGGGGAGAGCGGCCAAAATACTTCTAGTTGAGCTAGAGGCTTGAAACTTACCTTAAATTTTTATAAATTTACAGTAGTATAATGTATAAAAATCAGGCGGATCGGAGCACTATATCATATAGCTGCCATAGGAACGATCGGTTCAGTGGTTGCGCTTATATGGGAGTGCGGTCATAAATACTTCTAGTGGGCATATCGGGCTGAAATTTCTATTGTAAGTTCTTTGCACACTTAGAAGTATAATTCAAAAATATTGAAGTGCTTGCACACCTCCACGTCCACCCTAACTCCCCCCCCCCCCAAAAAAAAAAAGAACAAAAGGTTGTGATAACAAAAAAAATAAAGTGGTACATTTTCGGTTTGAAACTTTTTCATTTTATAATTATAAGATTAAAATTAAATTTGTTTGAAAAGGCTCGTGGTTTTTCTCAGTACGTCCACATGAAGTAAATAATTTGGTGTAATTATATTATTTAATTCTAATATTACATGAAAATAACAAAAAAAAATTAAATAAAAAAAACAAAAACTTAAAAATTTATAATTACAATATACATTTAAATTTAATCGAATAAATTTGTGCCATCTAAAAGATCATATGCTGACTTTAATAATACTGACTTTTTTGTGCATGGCAGTTTTCTTTGGCCGGTAAGGAATGGATCTGAGCTCAGAAGCAATCTATTTATTAAGTCCTTATTTATAGCAATGCGTGACATCTTCCGAGTGTGCTGCCTTCTGAACATTTTAATGTCCTTATTTTTTGATTCTGCAGCTTCTTCAGATAACTCCCCAACCAAAACTTTGTGTAGTGAGGGTGGGAGATAGAACCAAGGATATAACTTGATAAGCTCTTTGGCAGTGTCAAGTGCAAATTCGCCAAATTTGTTTACGTTGATATTGTAACCAGATGCCATACATTGCAGCAATGTTGCACACCGGATTATAACATGTTCACTGATTCCTGTAATTTCGGCTGCCATTTTCAGGGTATTAAAAAATGCTCTGACCGTATTACTTCCTCCACTTCTGGGTATGTCGACCAATAGACCCATTTTTACACGAAAATCATTTTGCAATCGGGCTTTTTTATGCAGCATGGCTTCTTTCCCTTAAGCAGTACTAATTCTAGTCTGTATGAGACATGCAAAAAATATTCAAAAAATCTAATGTATGAATGCAATGGCGATAATCCAAATTCAAAACGTGTTTCATGAACCTTCTTAGTCAAGCACTTTTCAAATTATTCATCTCCGTTGGCTTCGCTTCACATATATAGCACTTGAAGGATGATGTGTTGCTAAGGCCACTACAAATTTTGCCATCAACCATGGTTAACTGCAAACGATGTTCAATTTGAATTTGTTTTGCAGATATTGAACATTTTGTTGGCTGTAACAGCTGAATTTTGTTTTTGAAATATTTCTCTTCATTTAGAGCTAACTGAGTAGTTTCTTTTTTAAATTGAAATCTCAGTGGTCGGCAGTAACGTGTTGATGAAGGCCGCGGATTCTTCCAAATTATCTTGCGGTTTTTAGGATCATCTGCTGTTGTTAAAAGTTGCAATGGCACGTATGATGTCACAAAAAGGCTGGAATCTTTCATTTCGTTATTGAGGACTTTTTGCTTATATTCTGAAGTGCTGCCGTCAAATCCCCATTTTCCAATTAAAACTAGCTTGTCAACAAAATCATCTGCAAGACTGCCAAGAACATCACGCTGAAGTCGTACAATCCGCGACGCCGTGTGATAGAGCAAGCTCTGCAGCTCGACTTCAGCTTTTGATTCACCTACACTGATTTTGTCGGGGTAGCTGGATGCCTTCGCTTTTAGCAATAACTTGTAGCTTGGTAAGAAATCGAATGACGTTTTGGAATTTATAAAGCTTCGTATATAGATATTGATGTTTGCTCGTGTTTGCTTCTATGAGCAGTGATAAGACCTCATCTTTTTTTTTTATTTTAATATGATAGATTTCTTTATTACTTTGTTTTTAAAGCCTACTGTTACTATTAATAATAACTTATACTATAGTGGAATATTTAATTTTCAACAAAATATATACATATGTACATACTTAAATCAAGATAATAGGGTAACTGAATGGGAAAAGGGGAAGATTAAAGGGTTCTGTGGGACAGGTCGGTTGGGTGAACTCTCTTGAGCCTCTTTCCCATCTTTACTCCGTTGATACGTCTCCATCTTAGGAGCCTTTGCGCCAGCTGGTTAGGGTAATGTGCGAGTTTTCCAAGTATGCAGTAGCTTGGCGATTGATCACATCTCCGATCCTCGGTACATGGAGCTCCTTGTCGATGTCGCTGTTGCGTATGTACCAGTAATTCTCCGCAAGATTTGGGACTGCACAACTCGAATTTTATTGAGGTTCGACTTTGCCGCTATGCCGTATACCTGGATACCATATCTCCAAATGGGTGCCAGAATGATTTTGTACATGAAAGTCTTGTTTTTTAACGATAGTGTATTCCTGGCTTTAAGAATCCAAGCCATACTGCTCGCCTTTGCCTTGAAACGCTTAACCATGTAAGAATACCCCGGGTGAGTTTTGTGCTCTGAGAGTGTATGTGACTTCTACACACTTATCAGGGTTTATGGCAATATTCCATCTACAGGCCCAGTTCTCAAATTTTTTTTAAGTAGATCTGGAGGAGATCTGTAGCAGCGAAGACGCAATTGTCTCTAACCAAAACCGCAATGTCATCTGCAAAGGTGGCAACAAGTAAATTGTTCTGGTCCGATATCGGCATGTTGTCAGCTGAAGGCAAGTCGTGCGTATACAGGTTGTAGAGGGTTGGCCCTAACATGCTACCCTGGGGTACACCAGCTCTGACCGTCTTTGCTTGAGAGGATACCCCGTCCTGCACAACTTTGAACGATCGCTCGTGAAGGAAGCTTTTCACAATGAGATAGAGCTGTGGATTGAGTAGCTCTTTAAGTTAATGCAGGAGCCCTGCGTGACACACTCTATCAAATGCCTGCTGAATATCCAGATAAGCTCCAACGACATACTCCTTTCCGTGGAATCCATCAAGAATAAAGTTGACAACTCGTTTTTTTTTTTTACTATTTTTGAGCTTGGCAGTACATAAAACATGCCGCATTTTATTAAATAATACATATTTTTTCTCCGGTTGAAACGACGATCGAATCACTGCGAGTGTGCCCCGTTTTATGAAAACTAAAAATCCACAATACACTCGCTTAGAGATCATAGAGATGCGAGATCACCAGTAGTGCTCTCTTATTCTCTCAAGCGGAAGGCGCCAAGTGCCTAACTTTAATTCCACGCGACGCATCACTACATGCATACATACATATCAGAGAGCTGCAACGAGTATGAGAGTTTCGCTCAGGCTCGAACACAGACTCGAACTCGGTATGATTTGTTCACTATTTTTGAGTGAATTAAACGTGAACGTTTTGAGAACAGGCTCGATTTGAACATTTAGTTCCAGACACATCGTCCGAACTGATGCATACTCGTCTATGAGCGTTCGGTTTTGTTCAGCAATGACTCATGATCGAAAATGTTTGATTCGGGTATCAATCGAGTGTCTGACGTCATAGGGCCTCGTGTCTCGAATGTGATTTTTGCGTACAGTTCCGAGTTTCGATTGAGAGTGGTCTTTCGGGATGATACTCGTGCCTGATTTTTTCTTCAGAACAGATCAAAAAAACAAGTGGCTCGGAATTTGAGCGTTTAGGGCAGGGGTCGGCACCCATACACTCTCATGTTAGCAGTGCGCGTGTGTGCGTAGTAGAGGGCTGCACGGCTGCATTCAAACTGAAGCGTCTTTGAATCCTGGTGAGTTTCATTCGGATATCTGAATTAAATGAATTCAGTGAACCGGTTCTCATCGTATTGAATACTCATTTTGGCGATCGTTTGAGTATTCAAATGAACGGCACAGAGTGAACTCGGAACGAGCGAAATGAACTAAGCGAAGAACTGCACAGTTCTCAGAATTCAACAACTACGCAATTACAAGGGTAGTCAAAAGTATTTACACAACGTACAGTTTTATGCATGCTACACAATCGGCGGCTTGTGCAGCGTGGGGGCGAGAGGAAATGAAAAAGTTTTTATTTTTGCATAGTCTGACCTGCGAAAAGCCAGATGAAAAAAGAATTGAAAAAGTAACTGTTCTTGTGCTAGAAATATACGCATGTGAACTGATCTTTATCAGTTGTCAAAAGTATTTACACACGTTTTCTTTGCGTCAATATTATTTACACACAACTCAATTTCATTTATTCAAGTTTAATATTCAATGGTTACAAAATATTTTCTTAATTATATTAAAGAACATAACTAATATTTAGTAGTGCCACCGTTGGCATCAATGACAGCTTGCAGCCTGTCGGTTATTGATGTTACCAAAGTTTGCGCAAATTCTATAGTCAATTTGGACCAAATGTCCTCAATTTCAATGGTTCCTTCGCTTCCTTTGACTTTTATCAATAGTCCTCTTGTTTTTAACAAAAGCCCAAACGTTTTCAATGACATTCAGATCAGGGCTTTGTGGGGGCCAGGGAAGAACCGCCTGATTTATGTCGTTCAAAAATTTTGTTGGTACTCTACCCTTGTGGCATGGAGCATTGTCGTGCTGTTGTTGAAAAAAGTTTGTTTCCTGATGTGAAAGCACGATCATTTAGTATATGGAGGTATCCGTTTTGGTTTAATGTCCCCTTCTATCGGTACCAAGTAGAGCTGAAAAAAATATCGACGATATATTGATACATCGATATTTTCCAGTTTCTTAAAAATATCGATATTTATAAACCGATGTTTTCCAATGCTCGATATTTTTTTTTTCATCTCGTTTTTAATTATAATTAGTAAAAATTATATTTTTAGAGACTCAGGCGTATTTGGAAAATACAATTGGTGTTGGCTGTGTTAAAGGATGGATAATGTGTTGAAGGATTGTAATGGCCGAGGTTATTTAAATTGTTTACTTGCAATGTCGAATGCAAATGTCTTACGAAATACTTTTTTGTGTGTACATATGTAGGCTCCAGTAACGTGGACCCATTTGAAGTGGACAGCGATCAGGAGGTAGAAATTAGCAGGAAACGGGCTAAGTATGGCAAATCATCCGTGTGGAACTTTTTAAATAAGTCTGTTGATGGAAAGACTGCTGTTTGCATCAAATGTGCCAAAATGTATAAGGCAAGTGGCAATACCACCAAATTGCTTAGTCATTTAAAGAATATTCACCCCCATTTGACAATAAGTGAACTTTCAAAAACTACTACTAATTCGCTACTACCGTACCTTGAGAAAAAGTACGAACAGTCATCAATTAGAAAGCGCAAGCTTAATAGCGCCTTGACTTATTACATTGCCTCAGACCTGCGACCCTTTTCGGTTGTTAAGAACAAAGGTTTTTGCCATTTTGATCACGTGCTTGATCTCCGCTACGAACTACCTTCAACAACAACATTAAAAAACGTTTGCATGCAAAATCTTTATTCAGAAATGAATACAAAATTGTCAACCATATTAGGCAATATAGACTATTGGTCTGTAACGACAGATTGTTGGACCTCTCGAGCAAATGAAAGTTACCTTACTGTGACTTGCTATTTTATAACATCAGATTTCGAACTACGTTCTGCAGTTCTATCAACAGTGTTCGATAAGGTAACAGCCATTGTTACTGATAACGCAAGAAGTATGATCAAAGCATGTGAGATCCTGCAAAAAGACATGTTCCATGTTTTGCACACTCAGTTAATTTAAAAATACAACATTATTTGTCTCAAGGTAGAATTAAAATCGTCGTTGAAAAATGTAAGCGAATTGTAATTTTTTTCAAGAATAGCTCAACGGATTACGCCAAATTCAAAGAAGCTCAAGAAACTGAGCAATCATACAGTCTAAAACAGGAATGCCCCACTAGATGGAACAGCTCTTTCTTTATGATAGAGCGAATTCTTCTGACAAAAGATGCAATCGCAAAGGTGCTTTTGAATACCCCAAAAGCTTTACTGCCATTATCAGCTAATGATATTGCAATCTTGAAAGACCTGAAAGAAGTTTTTTTTACCGTTTGAGCAGGTAACAGTCCAGACTTCATCTAATTCATTGGTTACAGCTTCTTTAATTATACCGGTGACTTGCGGACTCCTTCATAATTTAACAAAAATGAAAAAAATTGTATTAAAGAGTGATGACGGACGTGACGTAACTTTTTAATAGATGCAGTGAAGCAAAGACTGTTGCAATATGAAAATCGAACAGTCCCACGTATGGCAACATTGCTCGATCCACGGTTTAAGAGAAACGGTTTTTGGTCACCTTTTAATGCAACTGAGGCAAATAAATCAATTGAAACAGAACTGTCAGCAATAAACGCTTCACAAGGATCTTCTATTCCATCCATAACCCAGCCAACACCATTACCCACATCATAGCCGCAATTGTTCGAGTTCTTACAAGCCAGCAAATCTGAAAAAATTCGTAATAATAGAGTTGACTCTATACTTTCTCTGCGCCAATATTACAGTTTGGAAAACATGGAATCATTGTTAAATCCTTAGATTACTGGAAGGTAATACTAACACAATATAGACTTTAATAAGTATATTATAACATTTTTTTTTTCTTTATAGAAATCTTCAGATAAGGCCTTGCAGACTTGCATAAAAAATATTTGTGTGTTCCCGCCACCTCAATGGAAAGCGAGAGGATGTTCAGTAAGGCGGGATTGATTGTCAGCGAAAAACGTAGCTCATTAAAATCAAATAATGTTGATATATTAGTATTTGTGAATCGAAACGAATGGATCTCAACCTAATGTATACTTAAGTTATACATAAGTTATAAAGTATGTGTGAGATGATAACAAGTTGTTTTTTTAATTATGCTGGTCATTTTAATGGGTAAGGTTCAACCCGATATATCGATATTTTTGCCAAAAACCTCGATACACGAAAATATCGATATTTTTCAGCTCTAGTACCAAGTCTCCAAACCCATAGTAGGAAAGGCATCCCCAGAACATCACTGTACCTCCACCAAACTTATTGATTGGCTGGGTTGCCAAACGCATTTGTTTTTTTTTTTAAATGCATTAAGTGCTTTCTATATGATCCCTGGAACTGAAAGGCAGTCTCATCTGTCCATAAAACATTGAACCAGAAGTCAAGAGGCTTCTTAATGTATTCCAACGCAAATTCAAGACGTCAATCAGTTTACGGACAACACAGGTATTCAAATCAGCTTCTTTTAGCCTGCGGCGCAGTGTGGCATTACTAATTTGTTTGCCAATTATTTTTTTGACTCTGCGGCAATTTTAATGGGACTTACACTTGGATTATTTATCACACCTCCTGGAAGGTGCCAGCATTTTCTTTGGTCCAACACATGTTTTCGGCCTGTTCTTTTTAGATTTTTTAAATGTCCAACTGTATTGATATTTTTACTAAATTGTACACCGTTTTTCGCGAAATTTGAAACAATTCAGCTAATTCGACTGTAGTGGCACCTGTTTAAAATCTAGTAACAACTTCAGCACGGCTCTCAACGGTAAACTCCTTTGTTTTTGTCATTTCAGTAATTAATTTTAATAGTAAAATGATTAAATTAAATTATCTATTAATTAATTAAGATAACTTGAGCAACTAGAACCTGCACTTGTCTCTGCAAACCAAATACTAATGGCGAACTTGCATTGTGTAAATAATTTTGACGCAAAGAAAACGTGTGTAAATACTTTTGCCAACTGATAAGGATCAGTTCACATGCGTATATTTCTAGCACAAGAACAGTTATTTTTAGACCCAGTACTTTAAAAAAGTACAAATGGGTCTATTACGTTTGTACAAATGTGCGTAACAGGCAGAAGGAGGCGTGGCAGACCCCATAAAGTATATATATTCTTAATCAGCATCAACAGCCGAGTCGATATAGCCATGTCCGTCTGTCTGTCCTATTGTGTGTCACCTAGATCTTAGAGACTATAAGAGCTAGAGACACCAAATTTGGCATGTAGGTTAATCTATATCTCCCATTGATCAAGTTTGTTTTGGATTTTTGCCACGCCCCCTCCGCCCCCGTAAATTGAAATACAAAATTTCGAAGTCGAATTAAAGAAGCCCCTTTAATGTTAGCGCCTTGATTGTTAGTACATATAATATACACTATAATCCAAACCAGTCCAGAAAATTTCATTCCAATCGGATGATAAACACGGAAGTTATTCAACTAACAATGTTACAGGCATAAGGAAGAAGTAGAGACGCTAGCGACCTCTGTGTTTATTAACTTCGTAGTGGCGCCATCTATTGTTTGGTACGCATTATTGAACAGTACTGGGTCTCCTACTGTCGAGCTTGCTCCACTGTAGCTTACTGTATTTTTATTTTCCAATTTCTTGGGTGCGGAATCGTTGACCCGCTATAAAATAATAATTTGTGAAAAAAATCAGATTTTTTGGAGCCCATCCTGAGGTGGCGCATCGACGTACTTTTTTGAAAAATCACGCAACAATTGAAAAACTTTTAGAAAATCTATATATATAAAACTCTTTGTCCTCACTGACTGACTGACTTAGTCATCACGCTGTAGGCCAAACGGTTCAAGATATTGAGATGAAATTTTTACACAACATAGCTGAGACATAATTATCGTGCAATAAGACGGGATTTTTTGATATCCCCACTGGAAGGGGCTAAAATGGGGGGTCAAAG
>JAWNND010001033.1:0-16551 GCA_035043265.1 Drosophila testacea | reverse complement strand
TGGTATAGTATACGTCATACCCTCTGCAAGGGTATAAATATAAAGTGAAAGGTTATCAAATATAGCAAAGAGAGGCATGAGAGCGAAGTGAGCAAAGTTAGTGTAAAATCTAAATGCAAAAATAATGAATTAAAGTACCAAAAAAAAATATAAAAATATAAAAAAAAAAAATATAAATGATTGCATCGATTTAAATAACCCCAAACCCAACACAAAAATAAAAGTGGCCCCCATCACCCATTATGATTTCTCCATCGCCCAAACATAAAGCATCTGCAATCCGGCGATCATGGAAGGGTGGGGTAATCGGCCGCTCAGCGCGCCGCCAATCCATTCTAGACTAATGGTTTTCTCTAAAATTGTTCCTTCTTGGTTTCTTCTCTGTATGTCCCTATTCCTTCCAGTTTGTTTAAAAGGCTGCCTAAATATTAACACAAAATAAAGACTACCGAGCGAGTAACTTTTCGGTATACTTTGGAAACCCTCCCCAGCCGACGAGAAACAGCCGGAACCAGCGCGTGCTCCGCCAGGTTACACTGTCACCAGCTCGACCGACACATGAACGATGTCTTCGTTATATGTTACAAAAGAAACGGCTCTTTCTGGCATCTTTTCGACTATTTCCACTATTCTTCCTAGCATAAATAGAACCTCGAAAAGTTTGGTCGCCACTCCCAGATGGCGCCAAGGTGGCACCCCCACCTCTGGGATAGGCTGCATCGGGCTAATCACCCAATCAGCTGAAATATAACGATTACCGAAACCTCAACAAGAAGATCAACAACAATAATCCCCCCACAACCGACGACGAACATCAGCATGTCAAAACGGACCCGAATAGGACAATGGAACGTAAGGACACTTATGGAACCATCGAGATTAGCGCAATTTGAGAGAGAAATGGACAATCTAAAGATCATGACAGCTGGCATTAGCGAGACGAGATGGTGCAGATCTGGAAGAACAACAACGTCAAACGACAATCTGGTACTTCACAGCGGGAATAGCACTGGAGGCAGATATGGAGTAGGCATCTTCATAGACGGCAAAACGAAGAAGACACTCCTCTCCTGGAAATCATCACCGCAAGATTCAGTAGCAAAGCGCGACACATCACCATCGTGCAATGCTACGCTCCAACGGAAGACGCATAGGTCGACGATAAAGACGAATTCTACGCCACTCTCACCGCTACCCTGGACAACACCAACAGAGGCGATATAGTAATCCTAATGGGAGACTTCAATGCCAAGATAGGCTCAAACAACACCGGGCTAGAAACACTCATGGGCAAGGATGGCTCTGGCACACGAAACAACAATGGCGACTGACTAACAGACTTATGCCAAACATTCCAACTAGTGATCGGTGGCTCGGTGTTCCCGCACGGGCGCACTAGAAACCAGATAGATCACATATGCATAAGTAAGAAATGGAGACGATCATTGACTGATGTGAGGAACAAGCGAGGCGCATCCATCGACAGTGACCACGAGCTAATAGTCGGAACAATTCAAATCAAATTGAAGAGGAGAGAACACGCAGAGGCCACCATCAGAGGAAGCACAACACGACCGCCCCGCTTCAACCTATACAGACTCGATGACGCAACCATTTCGTCGCTCTAACTAGATTTCGGAAAGGACTTGGGAGCTAATAAACAGAAGAAACAGCCTCAAGACCATGGCACAACAGAACAGCCAAGTGAACGACAAACATCGTGAACTTTGCAAGTTGGTAAAGAAATCCGCAAGAGCTGACAAAAGGGCAATACCTGAAAATCTTGCAGCCTATGCAGAAAGCGCAGCCCAGGACAACAACATACGCGGCTTATACCAGACTATAGCCAAGCTAACAGGGAACCCCAACAACAAGACCGGCCAATCTGAGATAAAAACGGAAATCTCCTATCTGATGACGAAGCACAACTCCAAAGATGGCAACAACACTTCCAGAAATCAGTCCCGCAAGACGAATCTGAGGGAGAACAACTGATCTGGAGGTTGCCGGCAGCAGGGAACAGAAACCCGAGGATCTCGCACTCAGTCCCATCCACGAGAGACATCACGAATGCAATTAGGAGACTCAAGACCAACAAAGCGGCTGGGGAAGACGGCATCCCTGTCGAACTCCTCCGGATAGATGCACAACTGATGGCCGAAACATTGCTTCCACACATCAACCGAATTTGGGAGCTTAAGGTGATACCAGAAACCTGGAAATCATCATCAAACTCCCAAAGAAAGGGGATCTCAGTAACTGCAACAACTGGCGAGGAATAACGCTGCTATAAGATCTTAGCGACTCTGTTGAACGATCGACTACAGGAGAAGATCGAACCAAAACTCCGAGATGAACAGGCAGGCTTCAGACCACAGAGGAGTTGCGTAGACCAGGCAAACACACTACGCGCAATAACCGAGCAAGCTGTGGAATGGCGCTCACCGCTGTACCTCCTGTTCATCGACTTCAAGAAGGCGTTTGACACAGTAAAGAGAGCAGCAATATGGCAGGCACTTGCGAGGCAAGGAGTTCCAGACAACATCGCTGCAATAATAAAAGCAACGTACGAAAACGCAGAGCTGTCGGTACTGCACAAGGGAAAAATCAGTGCCCCCTTCCAGACGAGAACCGGCATCAAGCAAGGCTGCCCCCTGTCACCTCTACTCTTCAACCTGGTAGTAGACGAGATAATGAGAGAAGTGTGCACATCCAGACGAGGTATCACGTGGAGCCCCACACAACACCTTGAGGACCTGGATTACGCGGATGACATCTGCCTCATGTCTCATAAACTCAGTGACATTCAAGCCAAGGCGAATGACCTCTTCAAGAGTGCCAGCAGAATTGGCCTTGAAATAAACGCAGCCAAAACAAAGGCAATGCGCTTCAACCACGTCAACCAAGGAAACATCACCATCAATGTGAACATAGTCAAATTCGTCGACAAATTCTCCTACCTTGGCACGGTCATCACCAACAACGGTGGGGTAGATGAAGATGTAGAGAGCCGTCTCACGAAAGCACGATCGGCATTCGGCAGAATGTATCGTGTCTGGAGAGATCAGAGAATAAGCAGGAGAACGAAGCTGAGGATCTTAAACTCGTGCATAAAAACGATACTGTTGTATGGCAGCGAGACGTGGCTCACTTCGCAACGGATGATACTCAAGCTGCAAGTATTTATAAACAAGTGCCTTAAAATCATATGTTCAGTATTCTGGCCCGATCTATGGCACTTGGCGAACGAAGTCCCGATCCAACAGCAGCTAATGAAGAAGAAATGGAGTTGGATTGGACACGCGCTACGGAAACCCCACGGCAGTACCACCAGAATGGCACTTGAATGGAATTCCCAGGGAAGCAGGAGAGTTGGGCGACCCAAGTGCACCTGGCGGCGAACAACAAGAATCGAGCTCACCCGGCATAACATCAGCTGGGACATGGCGAAGCAGACTGCGCAAAACAGAGTCCGGTGGAGAAATCTAGTAGAGGCCCTAAGCTCCCAAGAGGAGTAAACCAGGTCCCTTTTTGTGTCGCCTAGATCTCAGAGACTATAAGAGCTAGATACACCAAATTTGGCATGTAGGTTCATCTATATCTCCCATTGATCGAGTTTGTTTCAGATTTTTGCCACGCCCCCTCCGCCCCCGAAAATTGAAATACAAAACTTCGAAGTCGAACTACAATATCGCCTTTGATGCTAGCGCCTTGGTTTTTGGTACATATAATAAAAACTAATGTCCAAACCTAAATTTCATTCCAATCGGATAAAAAACGCGGAAGTTATTTAACTAACAATTTTACGTTCAAAAGGAAGAAGAAGAGACTCTAGCGACCTCTGAGTTTATTAATTTATCTTCGTAGTGGCGGCATCTATTGAGTGGTACGCAACATTGATGAACAGTCTATAGTGAACGGTTTGCACTCAAAAAGTACTGGATCTCCTACTGTCGAGCATGCTCTACTGTAGCTTACTGCATTTTTTTCTAAATTGTGAAGGAGTTTAGAAAGTTCAATTGTGTTTATACTTGCGCTTCCATCATAGTGTCATCTATAGCTATTTCCACAATTATAGCTTTATTTAGTATACGTGTACCACCACAGACACCCTTCATCTGGATAGGACACTTGCGTTGAACAGCATTGATACTCTCACTCTTTTCATAAAATACTCTTTTGCAAAATCCCTCCGTTCGCACCAGCGTCAGTTCTCTTCTTATTTTTATCGAACTCTTCGCATACCGAAAATTGTGGAGGTGCGTCGATATACATAAATATGTCGACCTACTAACTTGAGGAGATGCTTACACTTCTTCTTAATGTTGGTAGTGTAAACGCATTTGTTGCGGGATTTGGTTGGAACACATTTTGAAGGTGAGCCGCAAATGTGCTGGCTCTATCCTCATCGCTGCGGGCCCAGCCGCCTACGGAGTTTCTGATGGGCATCACGGTTTCTGTCAATGAAGAAAGGGGGGATTGTGCTCTCTATAGTGAGTGTTTTTTACAAGATGTTGATATTTTCTCTATATAACGGCGTTGAGCATATGCTTCTTCCTGCTTTAAGGCTTTGGTGAGTTTACGGGTGGCGTCTTTTAAACTTTGCCGTGCGGAAGGCGACCTGTAAAATTGGCATTCTCGACGTAATCGTCGCTTTTCGTGGACGAGGTGTTCGATTTCAAGATTTGACTTCTTTTGGACGTGTAGTACTTGTGTAGTTTCTGGTGTTGCAATACAAGCTGCGGTGACGAGGACGGACTCCAGTGTATTTACACACTGTTCGATGTCAGCTTCAACTTTAAGGAGAGGTTTTAGTTCAATATGTGAAATAATATATTTTTTGTATCGAAGCCAATTGGTTTTATGTGAAGTCAGTCTAATCGGTTGATCTACGGACTCTGTTTGTCGAAGTAGTTTTATTAGAACAGGTGAGTGATCAGATGACAGATCTGAAAGACATTCGGCGCTTATCAGACTTCGAGAAATATTTTTAGTAATTGCAAAGTCAATTAAATCGGGTAGTTTCTTGGAATCTGTTGGCCAGTATGTTGGTCTACCGGGAGAAACGTGGTCTACCTTATTGTTAGCTTTAATAGCGGCATTGTAAAGCTGCTTTCCTTTTGGGTTAACGAGTCGAGATCCCCAGTGCGTGTGCTTGGCATTGTAGTCTCCTGCTGCTATAAAGTGTTCTCCAAGTGTGTTCAAAAACTGCGTAAACTCAGCTTTAGTAAAGTTAAAGCGAGGGGGGCAGTATACGGCGGATAGAGTAAATTGGTTACCATTGTCCAGTTTTATGTTTAAAGATGTGGCCTGTAAGTAGTTTTCAACAAATTCTTTATTGCAGTGGTGCTTGATGCGGTTTCTAATCAGAATACCAGTACCACCATGTGCTTTACCATCGGGATGAGTTGTCCCGTAGAACAAGTAGCCTCGTGGATTAAAATTATATTTGTTTGTAAGGTGTGTTTCTGAGAGTAGCATAACGTCGATATGATTGTCGAGAAGAAATTGAGCTAATTCAAGTTTACGTTGTGACACGCCATTAGCATTCCACATAGATATACGTAGGGAAGCCATCGATTATTTTGATTGTTGTGATACCAGCATTTGTATCAAAAGATTTTGGTTTTGCATTGGAGCATTGGAGCTTTTCTCTCGGACATATATAGGGGGTGGCTTTGGCTTTCTTTTATCACCTTTGCCAGCTTCAGAGGGCAGATCGTCAGAGTTGTCTGCCAGAATTTTAAACTTGTTATTGTAAATTGGATTTTCGATTGTATCTGGGCTTGATTCGCCACGGATAATTTTTGTCTTCTAATTTAGGGGGCTCGACTTTCTTTTAATTTGAATGTAGCGATCCATACCAGTCTGAACAGCTTGACCCGTTTTGGATTTTTGTTTTGATTCTTATTTTTTAACGTTGTTGTTCTTGGCGGCGATGGGGCTTGAGCTTGAAGTTGTTGTCATAATTGAATGATCCGCTTGCGTTGCAGAAATCGCTTTGGGTATTGTAGCCGTTAACGCGTTGTTGATGACGGATACAGTTGCATTTGTTGTTGTTGCTGCGATTGTAGTAACTACTGAGGTCATTGTACTTGTTGTTGGAGCTGTGTGTGTCGAAATTAATGCTACCACCGGTGCTAGAGAGCTGCACTGCGAGCTCCATGAGCTAGAGGTTACATTGGGCTCCACTATTATATGTATTAGGACCACACTTTTCTGAAGACTTACGGGAAGATAATTGTTATTTTTATGATCGCTTTTTCATCAATTGTTTTAAGCTTTTTTTTTGGATTTTTTGATCATTGTTTTCAGCTTTTTTCCCCATTCTTCCCGTCAAAAACAGCTTTTTTTGCTGGTCAAAAGTTGGCAGCACTGCAGTGGGGAGAGTCGGAGAGCAAGACCGTGGTCTCTGGCCGTTAGCGGACAAGAGAGCTGAATTACGCTGCAGTTCGGTATCACTGGTTGAAAAGTACGAGTAGAACCCATTTCTCTGGTCGATAGAGCTTCTTCGCTCTTTTTCTTGACCATTGCCCATTTTGCACGATTTGTGCTTGGCACTTTTTATGTTTTTATTAATTTTTCACTTGTGTTATTAATATCAACTTATTTTAGAGTTATGTACAGCGTCTTAGCGCTATTGCTGTATTACTCGAATACACTTTAATGGTTTTTGTTATATTTTTACTGCCACTATGTCCACAGTTGTGGCTCTTTCCAAAACGCGTAAAATAACACGACCGTTCACCACGAAGGTTGATTGCGACTAACATGAAAATCGTATTTTCTAACGCGCTTCCAGTCAATGGAAGGACGCCTAACATCTGCTGCACACATGTCCATTTTTCTTTTCAGCCGATCTCATAATTTACTTTAGTGACCTCATTAGACCCAGTACTTTTAAAAAAGTACAAATCTATTAAGTTTGTGCAAAAAAAAAAGTCCGTAACAGGCAGAAGAAGGACTGGCAGACCCATAAAGTATATATATTCTTGATCAGCGTCAACAGCCGAATCGATATAGCCATGTCCGTCTGTCCGTTTGTCCGATTTTTGAGTTCCTAGATCTCAGAGACTATAAGAGCTAGAGACACCAAATTTGGCATGTAGGTTCATCTATATCTTGCATTGATCAAGTTTGTCTTAGATATTTGCCACGCCCCCCTCCGCCCCTAGAAATTGAAAAACAAAATTTTGAAGAAAAATTACAAGAAAACCTTTAAGACTACCTTGATTTTTGATATATATAATACTCACTATAGTCCAAACCTGTCCTGAAAATTTCATTCCAATCGGTTGATAAACGTGGAAGTTATTTAACTAACAATGTTACAGGCAAAAGGAAGAAGAAGAGACACTAGCGATCTCTATGTTTATCATGTGGCGCCATCTATTGAATGGTACGCAACATTGAAGAACAATCTTTAGTGAACGCTTTGCACTCAAAAGTACTGGGTCTCCTACTGTCGAGCTTGCTCCACTGTAGCTTACTGCATTTTTTAGGTTACAAGTACATTTTCCCGTCACTCTTTCGGTGTGTTTTCGGGACATAGTCAATGACTGCCAGATGTTCATGCTTGGACATTCTGCCGGGGACCTAAACCGGTTATGGCCGGTAATGCTTTCTTTGACGTGCTTATATCATGACATTTAATATTTAAACAATTTATATAGGGCTTGGAAAGAAAACAGAACCGATTGTTCCTATGGCAGCTATATGATATAGTAGTCCGACCTACACCAAATTTGGTCAGCCGGTTTAATACTTAATCAAACACACAATGTGTATATTTGGATTTGATATAGTTAGAGAAACAAAAAAGTTTTTCATACTAAATGTTTATTTCCAACCGATCGTTCCTATGGCAGCCATATGAGAGAAGTCCGATTTACACCAAATTTGGTCAGCTTGTTTAATACTTAATCAAACACACAATGTGTATATTTGGTTGAAATATCATGAGAAACAAAAAAGAAGTTTTCATACTAAATGTTTATTTCCAACCGATCGTTCCGATGGCAGACTATATGATATAGAGAAGTCCGACTGACACAATGCAATATTACAGAATATTATAAAATGAATTTTTATACCCTCTCTGCATATATACACATTGTGTGTCTGATTAAATTTTAATCAGGCTGTACCAAATTTGTTGCTAAATCGGATTACTTATAGCCATATAGCTGCCATCGGAACAAACGGGTTCGAAATCAACATCTCACCCAAAGTTGCAAAAAATCGAACGACGTGCAGGTGCTAAGGTATCAAAAATATTGAGCGCGCCAAGTGAGCTTGCTCTATATTGTGTATTAAATGGTGGCCTCTTCAGTATGTAGCATAGCAAAGATATGTGTGCCATGTCATAAATCACAACTTAATCCCAACAGGACGTAAAATAACTTCTATATCACCCATCGGATCTAAATATATCAAAGCTTAGATGTTTATGCTTTCGATTACCCATTTCTGTTTTTGTTGCCTACTGAAGTTCCATTTGACAGCTGTCAAAACAGCATCAGCATGTCTGAAACGCGTGAATTTCTTTCCGATCTATTGATTTTAATTATAGAACATATTTTATTAATTAGTTGTGCAACTAAACCTTCTTGAACTCTAATTTACGCTACTCTCACTTTTTATACCCATGCAGAGAATCAGGACGACGAGCTGAGTCGATATCCGTCTGTCTTATTGTCTGTCTGTCTGTTTCTATGCAAACTAGTCTCCCAGTTTAGAAGCTATCTTGATGAAACTTGGTACAGGTCAGTCTTTTGCTGCACGCAGCACATATGTCGGAACCGGCCGACGGGTCCGTCATAGTTGCCATAGAACATCGGTTCGATAACATTTAGTAAGAAAAACTTTTTGTTTCTCAAGATATCTCAATCAAGCTCACAGATTGTGTTTTTGACACAGTTGTATACATCCTTACCAAATTTGGTTCAAATCGAACTACTATATTATATAGTTGCCATAGGAACGATCGGTTCGAAATCCACAATGAGAATGAAAAACTTTCTTGCTTCTCAAGGTATCTCAACCAAACTCACAGATTATGTATTTCCTACTTATTAACATTCTGGGAAAATTTGGTCAAGATTGGATCACTATATCGTATAGCTGCCATAGGAACAGTGGCTTTTAATGCTATTAATCGAACATCAAAAGATGAGTGGTGGTGGGGTGGGGAGGGGTACGATATATATTATTATATAGTACTAAGAGTTTTAGCTGACTCGAGGTCTTAGTGTAATAATGGTATAAAATAGAATTCCTGTGAATAAAAGAAAAAATTGGAAATAATCGGTATTAAAGTTAGAGCCAACACATGGGGTGTGTAATTTACAAAATAACATTTATGTAAGATACGGGCTAGTGAAATTATGTTCCTGTCGTGTTTTAGCATATTGTCAATGTTTATTTGAGTTGTTGCAAAGTTTACCTTTATTGAAGCTTCGTTTGGAAATATAGTACAGATTTCGTTAACTAGTTTTGGAAATTTTTTTGTTCCTATAGATATATTTCTGCGCACAGCGTCCTCATCAAACTGTTTGACTAAAGCATTCCTTAAAAATTATGTCAAGTCGTTCTTCTGTTGGGCATAAAACCTAATAACGTTTTCCCAATTCCAGATTCATTTAACACACAAATTAAATCTTTAATAATAAACATGAAATATTATTTTAAAATGTCCTCAAAGAAGAAACATTTCTGAATTCATAAGCACAATTTAAGCTCTACACACAGTGAGCTCGAAATAAAACTCTATTTAAAAAAACATTTCCCTTCGGCTACCTCAATGTTCTCATCGTCTTCATTTAGCGACCCTTCTTCCAAAGCCAAATGATTGTTGTTTTGGTCTTGTGAACCTTGCGTTTCCACTACTTGTCATTTCGTTGAGTGTTCTGTTGTGTTATGCATGAAACGAGATGAGCTATTCACGTCCGTTGGCTGAACCTGATCTTATGTCTTGTCTTTTCATAAAGAACGGATTTTTTCCTTGCTAGCTATTTCTTTTGTCCAACGCCTGGTTTCTGTCCCTAGTTGTTGCCTTTGCTCAATTTTTGAGATTTTTCCTCAACGTGTTAAATTAGTAGATTTTATTTTTGGTAAATGTAATATACACTATTGTCCAAATCTGTCCTAAAAATTTCATTCCAATCGGATCATAAACGCGGAAGTTATTCAACTAACAATTTTACGGTCAAGGGGAAGAAGAAGAAGCGCTAGCAAACTCTGTGTTAATTTACTAATCTTCGAGTGTCGCCATCTATTGTGCGGAACGCAATATTGAAGAACAAGCCTTAATTTTTGTACATATAATATAAGTTAACTAAAGTCAACAATCTCTGGATTGTTGACCGTAACTCGATGCCGGCCAAAATTGCTGAATAAGCTTTTGGCCGGATGTCATTGCATAACAGGCAAGCGCTGCGTATTTGAGCGGCCGCTATGAAGACGATTGCGAAACCATAAGTTTCGCTTTCGAGCAAACTGTTAAATTTAAGTTGAATCAGTTCTGAATAAAGCATAAAGCGTATCACATCGTTCTCCGACTCTCAGTCGTTAAATAAATAAAGTCTTATTACTTGATTTATAATCTAAATACATTTAATTGGCGCCCAACTAATGGTAATAACGGTTAGCCACAATATTGCAAATCAATACATTTGCAAAGTGCAGTGAACACTAAACACACAAACCGGGCAGCGTTGTGTCGCCAGTTTAACACACAAGTTATCTGGACAGCGTTAAAGTTCAAACACCTGGACTGCAGCGCGGGAATATCACAACATATAATTAAAAACAAATTACCAGAGCGCGCAATCCGCTCTGTTTATGAAATTGGAGCCACAGCTTTTATTCATGCATATTTGTTGTTGTTGGTCTTGCGCTTAGTCGCCAGCACTTGAATTCAATCGTTTTTGTTTCTTTTTGTTTTGTTTTGATTATTCGTTTTGTGTGTGGGCCCATGAGCTCACCGTTTTCGTTCTATAGGACCCCTTTGCATCGTTCTAGTGATTCAGATTCAGACTCTGATAGCAACATTAGAGTTCTTAGGAACAGAGTCATCAAAAATAAATGTGCCCTTGTAGCTTCTTCACCAAAAATGGACCCAGAACAGCTTAATACAGTAGTGCGGGCAGCGATTGCCAATGCCTTAGCTGAGCAGGCAGCTGTTAACCAACGTGAACAGCAAGCTTTGTTGGCTGAGCAGGCAGCTGTTAACCAACGTGAACAGCAAGCTTTGTTGGCTGAGCAGGGAGCTGTTAACCAACGTGAACAGCAAGCTTTGTTGGCTGAGCAGGCAGCTGTTTACCAGCGTGATCAGCAAGCTTTGTTAGCTGAACAGGCAGCTGTTAACCTACGTGAACAGCAAGCTTTGTTAACAAGAATCAATGAGTTGTCTGAGCAAGTGTCGGCAGCTCACATTACACCTCCAGTAGTGCAGTCTTATACTGCTATACAGATTAGGAATGACGTCCGCTGTGACGAGCCTTTAGATGCAGTGAAATGCTTGCCTGAATTTACTGGAACACAAGAATCATAAGTCTCTTGGAGACAGGGCGCTGTCGCCGCTTATCACATTTTTAAACCCTATAATGGCACTTCGCGTCACTACCAGGCAGTCATCATTATCAGAAGTAAGATAAGAGGTGCCGCTGATTCACTGTTGTCTTCATTCGGTACAGTGTTAAATTTCGACGCTATAATTAGTCGCCTCGACTTTACATATAGCGACAAACGACCAATCCATGTCATAGAGCAAGAATTAGGTACTCTCAGACAGGGAGGACTTTCGCTGCTTCAATACTATGATGAAGTAGAGAAAAAGCTCACAATGTTGACTAACAAAGTCAACATGTCATATGAGCCGGCCCTGGCAAAGGGTCTTTGCGATAAATTCAGAGACGATGCGCTCCGAGTATTCATATCGGGCCTCAAACGTAGTCTCACAGACGTACTCTTTGCAGCAAAGCCTAAAGACTTGCCGTCGGCTTTGGCTCTCGCACAAGAGCTCACGTCTAATCACGAAATATCCGCGTTCGCAGCTAATTTTGCGAAAAGTCTAGAGGACAAAGAGCGCAAGCCATTTGCAAAGACGCAGGGTCGCCAGCAGGAGAAACAACCTCAGCAGGCGGACTCACAACCAAGCGGTTCCAAAAATCCGCATTTTAATAGACAAAACAAGCCACAATCCCAGAGCGATCAGCGAAGCGGCAGGCAACAAAATAATAACGGCACACAGGTGCCCATGGAGGTTGATCCCTCCCTTTCAAGAGTCTTACATCCCACTCAGGCCCCAGCCTTTACAAACAGAAAGCAATCCGCGTCTGACCGCTCAGGCGGTCACAGGGGACAGCAGAGGCTGAATCATGTCTCGCAAGATGCTGGACAAAGGACAGAGGCATATGCCAACGCTGCGGCAAGTGTAGAGGCGCAGGTTGACGATGACACTAACACTGGTTATGACTCTGATGCCGTCAATTTTTTAGGGGGAGGTCCCTGCTGCCCGCCATCAGACGAAGAGTAGCGGGGATCGATATGAAATTCCTTATAGACACGGGCGCGTCTAAGAATTTCATCCGACCACACAAGGGGTTAAGAGGCGTCCGCTCTGTAGAGTCCCCCTTCACTATCCATTCAATTCACGGAACAACTACAATTACGCAAAAATGTTTTGTCTCATTGTTTAATTTGAAGGCAACATTTTTCATTCTGCCGGACCTTTCAACGTTCGATGAAATAATAGGCCACGACCTGCTAAAGCAAGCGGAAGCGTCACTTTGCTTAGCCTCAGGGCGGCTCAAATGGGGTTCGGAAGATGAACAAATTTCCTTCCATACCTGCTCTGATGTCAATCACACGAGTGTAGATTGCTCAGACGCACCCCCTTCTGTAAAAGAAGTTTTTCTCAAAATGCTAAAGGATAGAAATAGGGCTTTCGCAGACCCCAATGAATCCACCTCCGTTGTAGCTACAATTAGGACGGTGGATGAGGAACCGATATATGCCAAACTGTACCCATATCCAATGGGCACAGCTGATTTCGTAAACAAAGAAATCCAGAATCTGTTGAAAGATGGCATAATACAAAATTCAGTCTCCCCTTATAATAACCCCATTTGGGTGGTAGACAAGAAGGGCACTGACGAAGCTGGCAATCGGAACATGCGTTTAGTTATGGACTTTCGCAAGCTCAACGAAAGAACCATACTCGATAAATACCCAATGCCAAATATCTCAATGATATTGGGAAACTTGGGTAAAGCCAAATTTTTCTCGACACTAGACCTCAAGTCTGGGTATCATCAAATCATTCTCGCTGAACGCGATCGTGAGAAAACCGCTTTTGCAGTAAACGGGGGAAAGTATGAGTTTCGAAGACTCCCCTTCGGTCTAAAAAATGCTGCTAGCATCTTTCAAAGGACCATTGATGATATCTTGCGGGAGCATGACAGTTCTCAGAATGAGAATGCACGTAAGCATGTGCTGGTCTTAAAAGCCTACTGAGGCAACATGAGGTCTCGTTGAAAAACCTTTTTACGTGAACTTTCGGATTCATAGTCACCAGTAACGGTACTACAATAGATCCAGAAAAAGTGAAAGCCATACAAGACTTTCCAGAGCCTAAAACGGTGTTCGGAGTCCGTTCGTTCTTGGGCCTTGCGAGCTACTATAGGTGTTTCATTAAGGATTTTGCGGCAATAGCAAGACCTATTTCGGACATCTTAAAAGGGGAAAATGGGTCAGTCAGTAGATACAGATCGCGGAACATTCCGGTGCAGTTCACCGAAGCGCAACAACGAGCGTTTTGTAAACTGCGAAGCATTTTGGCATCTGAAGATGTCATGCTTAGGTATCCTGACATTAAGAAGCCGTTCGATCTAACGACGGACGCTTCAGCTTATGGCATAGGTGCGGTACTCTCTCAAGAGGGTCGTCCAATTACAATGATCTCAAGGACATTGAAGGACAGAGAAGTCAATTATGCTACGAATGAAAGAGAGCTATTGGCTATCATTTGGGCACTAGTTAAGCTTCGACACTATTTGTATGGCATTAAAGACATAAACATCTTTACTGACCATCAGCCTTTAACCTTCGCAGTATCGGAATCCAATCCTAATGCGAAGATTAAAAGATGGAAAGCGCGCATTGACGAGTCCAATGCACGAATATTCTACAAGCCCGGTAAAGAGAACCTAGTTGCAGACGCCTTGTCCAGACAACAGCTTAACGCTTTGGAAGGAAAAGAGCTCGACTCTTGCGCTGCAACGATTCACAGTGAGGCTTCCCTCACACATACTATAGAAACCACAGAAAAGCCGTTAAATTGCTTTCAGAACCAAATAGTTCTGGAAGAGGCACGTTTTTCAGGAAAACGCAGGTTCATCCTGTTTGAAAACAAAAGGCGTCACTTAATCAGTTTCGCCTGTAAAGAATCTCTTATGAGCGAGCTAGAAGATGTAATCATTCCAAAAGGCGTCAATGCCTTTCACTGTGATTTGCATACTCTCGCAATGATACAAGATGAAGTAGTTCGAAGATTCCCTTCCACTAAATTTTGCCACTGCAAAAATCGTGTCGTTGACATATTCAGTGTTGGGGAAAGGAGAGAAATTCTCACCACCGAACATAATAGAGCCCACAGGTCGGCTCAGGAAAATGTGAAGCAAGTACTTTCTGAGTACTACTTCCCAAAAATGGCCAAACTGGCCAATGAAATTGTCCAAAACTGCAAGACATGCGCTAGGGCTAAATACGACAGACACCCTAGAAAACAAGAGCTCGGTGAAACACCAGTTCCTTCGCAAGTAGGGGAGATGCTACACATAGACATCTTCTCTACTGACAAAAAATTTTTCCTCACCTGCATTGATAAATTTTCCAAATTCGCTGTGGTTCAGCCCATCTCCTCAAGAACTATTGAGGACCTGAAGCCAGCCTTGCTCCAGCTCATGAACTTTTTTCCAAAAGCAAAATCGATATACTGTGACAACGAACCTGCGTTGAATTCACAGACGATTTCCACTATGCTGAGCAATTATTTTGGAGTTAGCATTTCAAACGCACCTCCCCTACACAGTGTTTCCAATGGGCAGGTAGAGCGATTTCACAGCACATTGCTGGAACTTGCCAGATGTTTGAAAATTGATAAAGGAATAAGCGACACAGTAGAAATCATTCTACTAGCAGCAACAGAGTACAACAAGTCAATCCACTCCGTTATCAACAGGAGACCAGTTGACGTTGTCCAAACGCGCTCAGATGAGACGCAAGAAGATGTTGAAAACAGGATTAGGAACGCCCAGATTGCGGTCAGAACCAGGGAAAATGCATCGCGGCAGAATAGGGTCTTCGAAGTTGGCGAAAAAGTATTAGTAAAATCTAACCGAAGGCTTGGCAACAAGCTCACACCTTTGTGTGAAGAGCGAGCCGTGGAAGCGGACCTGGGGACATCGGTCCTCATTAAGGGGAGGGTGGTCCACAAGGACAACCTAAAGTAATCAAGGCAGTCCCTTTGTTTTCCTTTTTATTTTTTAGCCACTAGGCAGCCTAGCATAAGTTAGTAATATTCCTTTTCATTCATTTTTAGCCACTAGGCAATCTAGCATAAGTTAGTAATATTCTTTTGTACTTTTAGCCACTTGGCATAATTTATATTAAGGCTTTTTGGTGGTGGGTTGCCCCATTTTGAACAAGAAAATAGCTAAAAAATATCCACTCCACAGGTTCGGATTCGCTCTTATTTTCTTATTATCCTCGGCATCGGCGCACATTACTGATTATTCAAGTGCCAAATACATCCCTATTGTGGATGGCCGAATCTTAGTGTGGGAACAATTTGCCTACGTTAAGCATTCGGCAAATCTTTCGGAATATATGCGAATAGTGGAAGAAACGGTCAATTAGTTGAATCAATGACATGTTTCCCAATCGCACATGAAATTATTGAGCGTGGACACGGCTCATCTCCAAGATCTTTTAGAGGCCTTAGGCGCTCATCATAGAGCTGCCAGGAGTTTAGATTTCCTAGGTTCCATGTTAAAGGTTGTGGCGGGCACGCCCGATGCTAGTGATTTAGAAAGAATCAAGTTTACAGAGTTACAGCTAATAAATTCAAACAACAAACAGATAGAAATAAACACTAGAATTCAAGACCAAATTAATAAACTAACTTCCACCGTCAATGAAATTCTCAAGGTAGCTAAAAATTCCCAAATAGACACCGGCCATTTGTATGAAACGTTGTTGGCAAGGAATAGAATGCTGATGATGGAATTGCAAAATTTAATGCTTGCTGTAACTTTGGCAAAGGCTAACATCGTTAGCCCAAACATTTTAGATCACTCAGATTTGAAGTCGATTTGGTTGGAAGAACCCACCAATACTCCCATAGGGGACCTTATGTCTGTCTCGTCCGTTAAAGTACTCCAGTCCGTCAACATGCTATTTTTTATCATTAAGTTCCCAGTAATCAAGTTTGCTTGTAAAAAAATCACTCTATTTCCCGTCATTCATGATACTACAATTAAAAGACAA
>JAWNND010001026.1:0-11073 GCA_035043265.1 Drosophila testacea | reverse complement strand
ATCTTCGCTGCTCGCTGTTTTAAAGTTTTCGCTGCAATTGGATTATTGCAGCAAGAGCGAGTAACAGTGCCATATACTGAAAATTGATTTTGAAAGCCGCAACACAAATGAATCGTTACACCCCCCTCCCCCACCCCCTCCCTTGTCCATCTTCTTTTGATTGTTTATTAATAGCATTAAAAGCCACTGTTCCTATGGCAGCTATACGATATAGTGATCCGATCTTGACCAAATTTTCTCAGGATGTAGCAGTGAGTAAGAAATCCATAATCTGTGAGTTTGGTTGAGATATCTCAAAAAATAACAAAGATCTTCATACAAAGTTTTAATTTGCATCTGGTTGTTCCTATGGCAGCTATATGATATAGTGGCCCGATCTTGACCAAATTTTCTCAGGATGTAGCAGTAAGTAAGAAATACATAATCTGTGAGTTTGGTTGAGATATCTCAAAAAACAAAAAAAAATTTCATACTAAGCAATTTTGAACTTTGACCCCCCATTTTAGCCCCTTCCAGTGGGGATATCAAAAAATCCCGTCTTATTGCACGATAATTATGTCTCAGCTATGTTGTGTAAAAATTTCATCTCAATATCTTGAACCGTTTGGCCTACAGCGTGTTGACTAAGTCAGTGAGTCAGTCAGTGAGTCAGTCAGTGAGTCAGTCAGTGAGTCAGTCAGTGAGGACAAAGAGTTTTATATATATAGATAGAGAATTTACATCTTCGCTGCTCGCTGTTTTAAAGTTTTCGCTGCAATTGGATTATTGCAGCAAGAGCGAGTAACAGTGCCATACACTGAAAATTGATTTTGAAAGCCGCAACACAAATGAATCGTTACACCCCCCTCCCCACCCACTCCCTTGTCCATCTTCTTTTGATTGTTTATTAATAGCATTAAAAGCCACTGTTCCTATGGCAGCTATACGATATAGTGATCCGATCTTGACCAAATTTTCTCAGGATGTAGCAGTGAGTAAGAAATACATAATCTGTGAGTTTGGTTGAGATATCTCAAAAAATAACAAAGATCTTCATACAAAGATTTAATTTGCATCTGGTTGTTCCTATGGCAGCTATATGATATAGTGGTCCGATCTTGACCAAATTTTCTCAGGATGTAGCAGTGAAAACGAAATCCATAATCTGTGAGTTTGGTTGAGATATCTCAAAAAATAACAAAGATCTTCATACAAAGTTTTAATTTGCATCTGGTTGTTCCTATGGCAGCTATATGATATAGTGGCCCGATCTTGACCAAATTTTCTCAGGATGTAGCAGTAAGTAAGAAATACATAATCTGTGAGTTTGGTTGAGATATCTCAAAAAACAAAAAAAAATTTCATACTAAGCAATTTTGACCTTTGACCCCCATTTTAGCCCCTTCCAGTGGGGATATCAAAAAATCCCGTCTTATTGCACGATAATTATGTCTCAGCTATGTTGTGTAAAAATTTCATCTCAATATCTTGAACCGTTTGGCCTACAGCGTGTTGACTAAGTCAGTCAGTGAGGACAAAGAGTTTTATATATATAGATAGAGAATTTACATTTTCGCTGCTCGCTGTTTTAAAGTTTTCGCTGCAATAGTAACAGTACCATATACTGAAAATTGATTTTGAAAGTCGCAACACTAATGAATCGTAACACCCCCCCTCCTCCACCCCATCCCCCAGTCAATCTTCTTTTGATTTTTTATTAATAGCATTAAAAGCCACTGTTCCTATGGCAGCTATACGATATAGTGATCCGATCTTGACCAAATTTTTACAGAATGTTACAATGAGTACGAAATCCATAATCTGTGAGTTTGGTTGAGATATCTCAAAAAATACAAAGTTTTAATTTGCATCTGGTTGTTCCTATGGCAGCTATATGATATAGTGGTCCGATATTAACCAAATTTTTTCAGGATGTAGCAGTGACTAAGATATACATAATATGAGAGTTTGGTTGAGATATCTAAAAAAATAACAAAGATCTTCATACAAAGTTTTAATTTGCATCTGGTTGTTCCTATGGCAGCTATATGATATAGTGGTCCGATCTTGACCAAATTTTCTCAGGATGTAGCAGTAAGTAAGAAATACATAATCTGTGAGCTTGGTTAAGATAGCTCAAAAAACAAAAACAAATTTCATACTAAGCACTTTTGACCTTTGACCCCCCATTTTAGCCCTTTCCAGTAAGGATATCACAAAATCCCGTCTTATTGAACGATAATTATGTCTCAGCTATGTTGTGTGAAAATTTCAGTTCAAAATCTTAAGCCGTTTGGCCTACAGCGTGATGAGTCAGTCAGGACAAAGAGTTTTATATATATAGACTAGAGGGTTTGCCCCCTGCTCGCTTCGCTCGCCAACCCCCGGCTCGCTACGCTAGCTGAAATCATGGGGAGAAATGTGGAGTGAAAATAGGGAACATTTCTCACAGCTATAGCCGGACGTTATGTGATTTTTGATAAGAAAGCGGGAAATGTAAATTCAATTTTTTCCTGCAATTGGACTTAAAATAATAGTACTTCATATAATACCTGCTCGGTTCGCACGCCAACCTCCGATTCGCTACGCTAGCTGAAATCTCGGAGAGAAATGTGGAGTGAAAATAGGGAACACTTCACGCAGCTATTTGAAAGTCGCAAGACCAATGAATCGTACCCCCACCCCCCCAACCCTCTGCTTTTGATTGTTTATTAATAGCATCAAAACCCACTGTTCCTATGGTATATGATACAGTCATCCGATCTTGACAAAACTTTCACAGAAGGTAACAATGACTAAGAAATACATAGTTTGGTTGAGAAAGCTCTAAAAACAACACAGGTCTAGGGATATCAAAAATTTCCGTCTTATTGCACGATAATTAAGTCTCAGCTATGTTGTGTGAAAATTTCAGCCCAAGATCTGGAACCGTTTGGCCTTAAGCGTGATGACAACAAAGAGTTTTATATAGATAGATAAGTGAACTAGCGGTTATAATTATTTGGATATATTTCAATTCAGGCCCAGACTAAGTCTGTTATTGTGTTGATGTTAGCGTCGTCGTCGGCGTACGTATTGCACACAGTGAAATTTGAACGGCATACGTTGGTGCTGTATTGCTGTATTGTCGTTGCACTCAATTGCTGATCGCAAGTGTTGGGCCTTCGCTGGCCCCGAACTTGCTGATGTTGTAAAACAGCGTAGCCGCTGCTTCAGCGCGTCAATGACATTTAGAGTGCAGACTCGGCACGGGGGCAATGAGGAAAGTAGAGCTTTGGCTAATATGTGCAGCTCATCGTGGGGGCGATGTGAGAAGAGGGGGAATAACTACACTGTTGTAGCATGTGTACATATGTATATGAATGATATTCAAGACATCTTGGGCAGCAACACATAAGTTGCCTAAGCATAAACAAGGCTGCAACACTTTGTTGTTATGCCAACATAATATATAAAGCGGCGATTTTGTCGCAGCGCGGCTAATGCTAAGTGCCCTCTGCACACTTCAAGTGCATACGAAATATGATCGCACTTGATAACAGCGCCCCCAAATAGTCGAAGTATATAGACATGTGCATGCATGACACTCTCTGCCTGCCAGTAACGTTTCCGTTGCTTTACATAAACCTTCATATACAAGACATATTAAACGGCTGCACTAGCTGCTTCACAGCTCACAGCTCTAAGCTAAGACATTTAATTAATAAAGAAGAAGGCAGACGTCTTCTGCATACAATACAAGTGTTTCAATTATACTCGGGACGAACCAATTCACTGTTACCTCCTGCCACTTCAAAGATTTGCGTCCCGCAGATCAAAGTTCCTTGACGGTAGTCGTACCGGTGGGCTGTGCCTCCAGTTCGTCTATGCCTTAATGTGACGGGATCCCTTTGGTAGAATTTATCTTCCTTTACAGGACATACAGTAGAGCGGATACCATGAAGGTCATCGCTGCTTCTGTCAAAATTAAAATAAATATAGCGCAAGCTAACTTTGGCGCGCCAAAGTTTGGATACCCTTGCAGTGCCCTGTGTAAGCCGTCAGATTTTTTACAAAATTTGATAAATGTGAACTTCGAACCGATCGTTCATATGGCAGCTATACGATATAGAAGTCCGATTTGCACCAAATTTGGTCAGCCTGTTTAAAACTTAATCAAACACACAATGTGTATATATGGTGCAGATATTTTGAGAAACAAAAAAGTTTTTCATACTAAATGTTGTTTTCGAACCGATCGTTCCTATGGCAGCTATATGACATAGTAGTCCGATTTGCACCAAATTTGGTCAGCCTGCTTAAAACTTTATTAAACACACAATGTGTATATATGGTTCAGATATTTTGAGAAACAAAAAAGTTTTTATACCCTTGCAGAGGGTATTATAATTTTGTCACGAAATGTGTAACGCATTGAAGGAAGCCTCACAGACCCCATAAAGTATATATATTCTTGATCAGGGCGACGAGCTGAGTCGATATAGCTATGTCCGTCTGTCTGTCCGTCTCTCCGTCGGTCAGAGTTTTAAAGCTATCTTGATGAAACTTGGTACAGGTCCGTCTTTTTGGTGCACGCAGTACATATGTCGGAACCAGCCGGATCGGATAACTATATCATATAGCTGCCATAGGAACGATCGGTTGGAAATAAACATTTAGTAAGAAAAACTTATTTGTTTCTCAAGATATCTCAACCAACTATACACATTGTGTGTTTGATTAAGTTTTAAACAGGCTGATCAAATATGGTGCAAATCGGATTACTATATCATATAGCTGCCATAGGAATGATCGGTTCGAAAACAACATTTAGTATGTAAAACTTTTTTGTTTCTCAAAATATACCAAATATACACATTGTGTGTTTGATTAATTTTTAAACAGGCTGACCAAATTTGGTGTAAATCGGACTACTATATCATATAGCTGCCATAGGAACGATTGGTTCGAAATCAACATTTATCAAATTTTGTAAAAAATCTGACGGCTTACACAGGGCACTGCAAGGTATCCAAACTTTGGCGCGCCAAAGTTAGCTTGCGCTATATTTTTTGTTATTTTTATACCCTTGCAGAGGGTATTAAATTTTGTCACGAAATGTGTAACGCATTAAAGGAAGCCTCAGACACCCCATAAAGTATACATATTCTTAATCAGCATCAACAGCCGAGTCGATATAGCCATGTCCGTCTGTCTGTCCGTCTGTCCCTTTTTGTGTCGCCTAGATCTCAGAAACTATAAGAGCTAGAGACAGCAAATTTGTCATGTAGGTTCATCAATATCTCCCATTGATCAAGTTTGTTTTAGATTTTTGCCGCGCCCCTCTCCGCCCATGGAAACTGAAATTCAAAATTTCGAAATCGAATTACAAGAGCACCATTAATGCTAGCGCCTTGATTATTAGAACATATAATATAAACTATAGTCCAAACCTGTCCTGCAAATTTCATTTAGATCGGATGATAAACGCGGAAGTTATTCAACTAACAATGTTATGGGCAAAAGGAAGAAGAAGACACGCTAGCGACCTCTGTGTTTATCAACTTATCTTCGTAGTGGCGCCATCTATTGAATGGTACGCAACATTGAAGAACAATCTATAGTCAAATAGTACAGGGTCTCCTACTGTCGAGCTTGCTCTACTGTAGCTTACTGTCAAAGTTTGTTTTGTTATTACGAAATAATAAGTTAAAGGGGCACACATTAAGGCTGACCGGACTAGACTAGGCATACTGATTGAATTATCTGCTGAATGCCCCCATTCTGTCTCTGCATACATTTATAAGATACGACTATTTGAATTGGTTCAATATATTTATACCCTTGCAGAGGGTATTATAATTTTGTCACGAAATGTGTAACGCATTGAAGGAGGCCTCACAGACCCCATAAAGTGTATATATTCTTGATCAGGGCGACGAGCTGAGTCGATATAGCCATGTCCGTCTGTCTGTCTGTCTGTATGTCTGTCTGTTTCTATGCAAACTAGTCTCTCAGTTTTTAAGCTATCTTGATAAGACTTGGTACAGTTCCGACTTTTTGCTGCACGCAGTACATATGTCGGAACCGGACATATGCCGGATCGGATAACTATATCATATAGCTGCCATAGGAACGATCGGTTCGAAATCAATATTTATTATGAAAACTTTTTTGTTTCTCAAGCTATGTCAACCAAACTCACAGATTGTGTTTTTCATAAAATTCATAAAATTCATCCTTACCAAATTTGTTTCACATCGGACAACTATATAATACATATAGCTGCCATATAGCTGCCACAGCTATGTCAGCCAGACTCACAGATTGTGTGTTTCATAAAATTAAAAAAATTCATCCTTACCATATTTGGTTCACATCGGACAACTATATCATATAGCTGCCATAGGAACGATCGGTTCGAAATCAATATTTAGTATGAAAAACTTTTTGGTTTCTTAAAATAACATAACTTAACTCACAGATTGTGTGTTTGGTATAATTTCAAACAGCCTGACCAAATTTGGTGCAAATCGGATTACTATATCATATAGCTGCCATATGAACGACCGGTTCGAAATCAACATCTAAAAATCGGACGGCTTATGCAAATATCTGCAAGGGTATCCAAACTTTGGCTCGCCAAAGTTAGCTTGCGCTATCTTTTTGTTTGTTTTAAATTTATTTTTTTTTCTAATATTATATAGTGTGTATGTGTAAAGTTGTAAGTAAAAATATATATTTGTTATTATTTATATATAAAAATATATATGTAAGTCGTGCCTTTTGGGGACGTATTTTAGACCTTACCAACATTTTAGGGACATTTCGACGTTTTGAGGACAGTCCTTAAAATTTTCAGAGACGTAACAGTTTAATTGAGGACACTTTCCACATTGGGCATTTTAATGCCTTTACGGCAAACAAACCATATTTTATTCACAGAATGTCTTTAATCAAAAAAGATTAGACCCCTTTTACTATAGTGACAGTAACTAGTTTTATGCTATTTACATTAAATATAATCCGTCATTTTATTCATCGTACTTTTCAAGGACATCCAATTAATATACAATTTATTATTAAACAAGTGAATGGGAAATACATTTTGATAATGTTTTGTTTAGATTAAACTGTTCTTCTTCAAAATTAAGTGTTTCTAACATATTAAAATTTCATTAAACGTATTTAAACTAATTTTTAATATATATCATTTCATCGATGTGGCAACTCTTCGATATGGATTGATGGAATGGAGAGCTATTAAGAAACGTTTAATTTGAGGACTCTATAAAATAGTGTTTCAGGGACAAACTGTATATTATATATATATATATGTATTTGTATATATATAAATTTTGAGGACAATGAAACAATAGAATGAAACAGTTTCAATGGAGATTATATTTTGAGGTCGTCAAAACAAAACTAAGAAATATTAATTACTTGTAATGGATTATTAACTATCTAAATCTTTTGTAAGTAATAAAAGACAAGTAATTAGCTTCAATCATTTATTGATAAATATAAGAATTTTCAGTTTTCATTATATTTTCATTTTAGCACTTATAATAAAGCTCAAAGCATAAAAGATTAAATTTCAGTAGTATAGGAAATCACAGATATAATAGTTACTTAAGACAGTTTAATATTCAGGCTTAGCCAATATGACGCAGTGGGTTAAAGGTAAGCAAATAAATCGAATCAGTCTAATATATGTATGCTCATTAAAATCTGCAGTAAGAATATAATGAATATATATTAGATTGTTTGACTTTATTAGCTTACCGCTGATTCACAGCTTTATGTTAGATTGCCTTAATGCCAAATTGTTTAGGGTAACTATTATACTATATGAATGTGATCGAACTTATGGGCTACCATAATTGTGATATTCAGATCCTGAACTATTTTGTTCATATTAATCGCAGAAAATTGTATCAAATCTTTTTTAATATATATGATTGCATTTCAAATATTTCGCTGACAACTAAGGTTTACAACATTATGTGCGTTTACATAAATAATAATTAATTTTTAAAAAATTTAGCATTCAGGTTAAATCAACATCAAGCTGTGGATTAAAGGTAAGTAAATAAAGTCAAATAAACTAAAAAATATTCATTATTTTCTGCGGTATATAGTTAATTAAGGAAATGTTAGATATATTACTTAATGTACAGTTTTCAGATATTTTTTCAAATATATTTTTATTATACATATATAAAAGCGATCGAACTTATGTGCTAACATAATTAGTATATTCAGATACTGAACTAGTTTGTTCATGTCAATCGCAAACAATTTAATTAACTCTTTTTAAGTCTAAATGATTGAACTTCAAATATTTTTCAAAAGCATAGGTTCACCACAATATGTGCGATAACATAAATTATAAATAACAAACTTAATTTTAGCGTTCAGGTTAAACTAACATAAAGCTGTGGATTCAAGGTAAGTAAATAAAATCAAACAATCAAATATATATTCATTATATTCTGCGGAATAGTTAATTAAAGAAAGTTTTAATCTATTTCGCTTTGCGGCTTTCGGCCTTACGCTGGTTATCCAACCAACTTTTCATTTGTGCAGGGGTGCGCTCCTTAAGGAACTGAGACCGTTGTATTATTTTTCCGCATTCAGAAAGAGACGGTAGCTTTGAAATAGATTTTAAGTCTCCAAAAATGCTGAAAAGCTCAAATTTTTCTCCCGCAGACCAACGTAAGCGACGTGTTTTTCCAAATGGGGATGCTCTAAATAAACAGAGAATATTTGTACTTTGAAATTTGTGCGTATAATAAGTTGAACTAACTACTTCGTCTTTTTTTTTGTTTTTGAAGTAAGCTTTCGAAATCTTCGTCAACAGATTCCTCTTCGCAGACTTCCGCTTCCTTATCCGAATCACTGTCTGTATCATCATTGTTATCGGCAGCTTCTTGAACAACATTGCTATTTTGAGATTCCGCTGTAAAAGATACAGGTTAAAGCATAATTGAATAATTCATTACATCATAAATCGTAACCTACACTCACGGAATTGATTTGTGGTGGTGTCTTTCTCATTTTCGTTGTCTATTGCCGCCATCAACAACTTTGACACGACAGTAATTTCTGCAACAGATGAAGGCAATCGATATATATTTTTGTGTATGTCCATATGGTGTCCCATATGTTGAGCCAGCCGATCTATTTGAGCATCTTCAACATTTAGCATAGATGTGTAAGTTGCAATATGTTTTCGAAGTGCCGTTCCTCTTAAAGAACTAGGCACATTTGCTCCACATGATTCAACAAACTTTTTCAACAGAGGACAAGCACGAATATACTGTTTTCCCAATGGATTTGAATTTGGAACGCTAAATATATAGTCATTTGACAGTTTGACTCCAGCTTCAATTCTATATTTTAATATCATGTCAATGCAATAACGATCAAAAGGGCTTGGTAAAACACCAACATTTCTGTTTAATTTTCCTCTATTTGTTAACCGTAAAAATTTTTTTGCAATGTTTTTTTCTGCCTCTTGCAAATTGTTAAAGTTGCAGGAATCCACATTTTCGCTTATAGCTTGTCCTGTGTTATAATTTTCTATGGTAAGTCTTTCGATTTCTCCCGAACGGCGACGGTTGAAAATTTGTAAACTAATTAAGGTAGTCTCCATTAAACTAGACCACTCCTACAAATTAAAATTATTTTCCATTATTTATTTAATTATTTTTCTTTTAAATATTCGAACAACATTCCTATGTCTTCTTTAGTAGGTAAAACAGTTTTAGCTGCCCTTCTAATATTTGTTTGATCTTCAACAGCCTTTTTATTCATATGTAAAGGAGCTTCCATTTCCCAAAGATGTATAAAGTCCTTTACTTGTTTTTTTTGGCAGTGGTCAGATTGTTTTATGCAATGGCTACGCAATTGTTTTGCACACTTTCCAATTAGGCAAGATAATGTTGAAGCTACTGATGGCGTTTGAAACATCATCTTCTCATTATCCCATTTAACAGTTACGCGAATACACGATATAATTAAATCCAAGTTCTCTGGTGTTATAGCGTCTTGGAGATCTTTTATTTTTGCATTTGACTGTTTCTCGATCTCAAGTTTTAATCGTCCAAGAACGCGCATATGTGCTCGAATCATATCGTGTTGCAACTTTCCGTGCTTCACACTAGCAGTGTTTGCATACGACACAATCAGGGTATCGTATAAAACAGCTCTAGAGATTTGATCATCGTTAAGCACTGGAATAATTTTGTCCCGCAAAATATCGTTTGCAGCTGGATGCATAAAACCAGTCTTGGCACGGCCCTGCCTCAATAAGTTCTTCTTTCCTTTCTGGCGATTATTATTTGGACAGCGGACTACATGGATTCTTAAGGTACTTTTTGGAAAAAATCCATTACACATGGAGCAGCAAACAAAGTCTTCTGACTTATTTTTCGATTTTTCGCGGTTTTGACGGGGTGTTATTAAAGTACCAGAATTTTTTGTTTCGTCGGTATTATGAATAAAGTCTCCCTTTTTTCGAATAGTGTCTATTAATTCTTTTCTTTGCAAACTTCGCTTTGGATGAGCAAGAAATCTTCTTACATCTGGAACGTCCTTAAGAATAAGTTCCAAATGTCGAGCAAATTTAGTTTGAAGCTTGTTGCAGAACATACTGAAGTGCTGCTTGGATTTTTTTTCCAGTTTAGATACTGGAATATGCAATTTCCTCACGTCAAAAAGCCGCTTATCTGGCACATAAGAGAAACTCTGGCTAGAACTAATGTTCATCGGTTCAACTGTCGAATCAAGAGTATTCTGTGTATTTTCGGGATTATAATTAGGATCAGAAATAGAGTCTGAAGCATTTTTAAATCCGTCAGGATCCAGTGAAAGCCCAGTAGAATCGACAATTGAGACGATAAAATCTAACCTGTACTCGTACCTAAGCAAAAAAACAAAAGTAAGTGTCAAAAAAGTGTAGGATTCAAAAACACTAGCTTACAAAAACATTCTTTTGTTTTGCACTAGATATCTAAATAACTTTTTCCTATAGATTTTGTCCCTTAAAACGAAAATTAATCTAACAACATTTTTCTCGGACTAGTTTTCAAAATAAAATTCAAACAA
>JAWNND010001022.1:0-14326 GCA_035043265.1 Drosophila testacea | reverse complement strand
GACCCTGTACTTTAAAAAAGTACAAAAGGGTCTATTAAGTTTGTTCAAAAAAAAAGTGCGTAACAGGCAGAAGGAGGCGTGTCAGACCCCATAAAGTATATATATTCTTGATCAGCATCAACAGCCGAGTCGATATAGCCATGTCCGTCTGTCTGTCTGTCTGTCTGTCTGTCTGTCTGTCTGTCTGTCCCTTTTTTGAACACCTAGATCTCAGAGACTATCACAGCTAGAGACACCACCTGCATGACGTGCATCTATATCTTGCATTGAACCAGTTTATTTTAGATTTTTGCCACGCCCCCTCCGCCCTAGAAATTTAAAAACAAAATTTTAAGACGAATTACAAGAAAACCCTTAAAACTAGCGCCTTGATTTTTGGTATATATAGTATGCACTATAGTCCAAACCTGTCCTGAAAATTTCATTCCAATCGGTTGATAAACGCGGAAGTTATTCAACTAACAATGTTACAGGCAAAGAAGAAGAGAGACATAGCGACCTCTATGTTTATCAAGTGGCGCCATCTATTGATAGTATGCAACATTGAAGAACAAATCTTTAGTGAACGCTTTGCACTCGAAAGCACTGGGTCTCCTACTGTCGAGCTTGCTCCACTGTAGCTTACATTTTTATTATTATTTCCTATAATTTTATTATTTTAATTTACTTATACCGAATTAACATAAAACACTAACATAACCCAGTCGATCCAGAGGGCACGTACAGACCAAAGTCGCTACGGCCGTAGTACCAAAATTTTACATGAAGACGATCCCTCAAGAATCGTTCGATTCAGAATCGTTCCTACAGCAGCTTCCGCTACGAGCTCAAACGTTTTGCTGAGTATGGTACTGGCTGCTCTGCATATTACTCAGATTGGAATTCTTGCTCAGAGGCTTGAATTTCCCACGGCAGCTTCCGCTACGAGCTCAAGCGGTTTGCTGAGTTTGCTATAGCCTGTGCAGCATAGTATTCAGGTAGGAAATCTTCTTAGTTGTAAGGGTTGTCAATACGTTTGCGGTACTCTTAGCTTAGAGTCTAGAGTACGCGATTGGCTACATTTTGTTATGTTGGCAACCCATTTTTTGTGCATTTCTATTAAAGTGTCTTTTGCGCAGCAGTGCTATTTGAACGCGTGTTGGATGAACAACGCAATTATAAATGGGTAAGTCTTAGTTTTTCTTGCATTTTATTGTGTAATTGTTTTATACAGGTACATATTCTTAAATTGGCCATTATGTGGGTTAAGTTAACGCGTTAATAAAATACTGGACCCACACGAAATGTAAGTATACACAAATAATAGTGAAATATATTCAAATTAAAATTATAATATTATTATTAAGCTCACGTATGAAAATGTTTATTTAATAAATCTAAAGAATAAAGTTGAAAAAAATATATGTATGTATACGCTTTTATTTCTGCAGCAGCCAGAACCCTAGGGAGGAGAAAAGCCAGCCAGAATTCCAAGTGGAATTTTCAAGAATTCCCAACTAGAATTTTCCTACAGCAGAAATGGAAACTGAATTTCCTGCAGAATGTGTCTATGACGAGCTCAGGAAAACGTTAGAGTTCGTAGCGGAACCTGCCGTAGGGTAGTGTGGATTTCCTACCGAATTACCCCGATCACTCTAATGTAAAAGCGAATGAGACTTTTAAACAAACTCGGAGTGCAATCCTCTGAGTCGGGCTGCGGCAAATTAGTACATTTTTCTGCGGAATATTTCCTTCTGGGAACAGTTGACTTAACAGACCCCACTATTTATACCCAAATGACCAGTCTGGCAACCCTCAACAGATGTTTGCGAGAAAACGTAAACAATTAAAGTGCAAATAAATTTATAAATATGTATAGAAATTAAACAAAAAAATATAGCGCAAACTACTTTGGCGCGCCAAAGTTTGGATACCCTTGCAGTGCCCTGTTAAAGCCGACAGATTTTTTACAAAATTTGTTAAATGTTGATTTTTAACCGATCGTTCCTATGGCAGCTATATGATATAGTAGTCCGATTTAAACCAAATTTGGTCAGCCTGTTTAATACTTATTCAAACACACAATGTGTATATTTGGTTGAGATATTTTGAGAAACAAAAAAGTTTTTCATACTAAATGTTGTTTTCGAACCGATCGTTCCTATGGCAGCTATATGATATAGTAGTCCGATTTACACCAAATTTGATCAGCCTGTTTAAAACCTAATCAAACACACAATGTGCATATTTGGTTGAGATATTTTGAGAAACAAAAAAGTTTTTCATACTAAATGTTGTTTTCGAACCGATCGTTCCTATGGCAGCTATATGATATAGTAGTCAGATTTACACCAAATTTTGTCAGCCTGTTTAAAACTAAATCAAACACACAATGTGTATATTGGTTGAGATATTTTGAGAAACAACAAAGTTTTTCATACTAAATGTTGTTTTTCAACCGATCATTCCTATGGCAGCTATATGATATAGTAATCCGATTTGCACCAAATTTGGTCAGCCTGTTTAAAACTTAATTAAACACACAATGTGTATATTTGGATGAGATATCTTGAAAGACAAAAAAGTTTTTCATACTAAATGTTTATTTCCAACCGATCGTTCCTATGGCAGCTATATGATATAGTTATCCGATCCGGCCGGTTCCGACATATGTACTGCGTGCAGCAAAAAGACGGACCTGTACCAAGTTTCATCAAGATAGCTTCAAAACTGAGAGACTAGTTTGCATAGAAACAGACGGACAGACGGACCGACGGACAGACGGACAGACAGACGGACATGGCTATATCGACTCAGCTCGTCGCCCTGATCAAGAATATATATACTTTATGGGGTCTGTGAGGCTTCCTTCAATGCGTTACACATTTCGTGACAAAATTATAATACCCTCTGCAAGGGTATAAAAATAATATAATATAAAAAATAAATAAATGTAAGAGTTTTAATTAGTAGATATATATATGTGTCTGTGTATAGTTAATGTTCTATGTATATTGGAGTTTTCAGTGTTTTTGCAAAACTTCCCTAACCCTACAGAGTTTTTTGTGGTCAGAGGGGCATATGGGCACACAATGAGTGTGTCAATGTTTATGCAGGTATGTATATTCGTAAATACACACGCACATATGTATTTACAACTATGTTTACATGAACGACTTTAATTAATTAATTTCTATTTATTTGCAGGTTCATTTAAATATACATGGGTCGTCTCCAAAAGGTAGTAGCAGCTGCGGGACAGGGATCTGCACACCTATGCAAGCAGTTAACTGCTGGCGGCTCCTTGTTAGAAGCAGTATGTGCTGCGGGCTGTGCCTAACAGAAGCAGTATGCGCTGCTGGCTACGCCTGCGCTGGAAAGAACTGCTGGCTGCGCTTAGCAGGAATGACTTCTGGCTACGCTGAGCAGCAATGACTGCTGGCTACGCTGAGCAGGAATGACTGCTGTCTACGCTGAGCAGGAATGACTGCTGGCTACAGGGACGGACTCACTTTGGATCCGGTGACTGTGTCTATCGGCGTGCCTTTGAATGGGCCTTGGATGGCTGCCGGCGTATGTGCTGGTTATTTCCCGGTGCGCTGTCTATGCGTGGGCTGCACACAAATTATGACCTTTATGTCCCTCAAGATAGTGGCTTTCTTTTGGCCAGGTGCGTGTGGCGAAAACGGTCGCAGCAACGTTTTAAAAATGTGCTGTTACACTGCACTTAGCAAGACATGCCCGTTAGCAGCTGTGGCACCTGTTGCCTTCAAAATCGACTAACTCTCTTAACCTATCCTTAACCATCCTGCAGCCTGTCATTCCTCTATTCCACCAATACCTTTTTGGAGTTTGGCTCCTACACATTTCTCAAAATTGAGTCGTTTTGGTAGCCTTTGATTGGTTCCGCTGTTGCTAGGTGGTGCTGGCAGCTGACAGATGAATTTCTATCGATATATTCGATAATCAGGGGCTACCATAACATCTTATCATCCAATATGTCGTAGTGGTAATTTGCATCAAAATGCACCTCCTCCACCCGGAACTTTACTCTACACTAACCCCCCTTAGCTTAGAAACCAAAATCGGTTCAATTGGTTTGGTGCTGTATTGACCCAATGGTAACCGCAATTAAATACTTTATTTATGGTTTCCAAATATATTCTTTTTATTCACATTTGTACCTCCGCTTTGTACGGTTACTAATCGTCAACTAACTCGCTCTGCGTTTCCGCCTCCTCTGCGATGCTCTCACCGACGTCGTCACCGATCTCTTTGGTGACGTTGGTTCTCTTTGCCGGCTCCCACATCCCTCCTTTATTTATGAGTTTCAGCTTCATGGGTTGTCTAGCCAACGGAAATGGTTTATCCGCCGATTGGTTCAAATGGTGCTCGGTTGCTTCCTGGTTCTGGTGATCACTCCGAGTTGATGGCATCTTAAGTTGGGTGGAACCTGCTATAGAAGTAGATGTCTTGGGGTCGCTTAAATCCGTTGGTATCTTCTTGACGTGAGACACATTCCTCGTAAGGGTCTTACCATCCGCCATAATTTTTATTATGTTATTTTGCCTCTCAATGACCTCAAATTCGGTTTTGTCAAAGTTAGAAGTAAGTTTGTTTGGAAAAACTACATTTTTCAAAAGTACTTTATCCCCTACCTGTATTTCTTTAGCTCCTCTCCTATTATCTGCATCTTCCTTTCCCTTTTCTTTCATTAAACAATCTCTGTCCTTTTCCGCTGAATCCGTAAATGTTTCATTGATGTCACTTATGCATGGCACTTTATCGCGTATAACCCTATTGAACATAAGTTGAGTAGGGGCAACTCCTGTGGTGCCATGTGGAGTCACGTTGTGCATGAGTACAAACTTCTGGATCTCTTCTTTATAATTTTTTGAGTTTGAGTATGCTATTTTTAACCGTTTAACTAATGATTTGTTCATGTTTTCTACTTCCCCATTAGCCTGGGGCCAATAGGGTGGAGTTTTAACCTGTTCTATCCCACAAGTTTTGCAGTATTCAGCAAATTCTACGCTGACATATTGACGCCCGTTATCAGTTCGCAAGTGTTTTGCAAAATATTTCTTTCATTACTTCAATGAGACTAGCTGATGTAATGGAGCGCAAAAATTTGAACTCCATATAGCGGGAGTAATAGTCGATAAAAACTAGGATGAACTCGTTGTTCGGTAGTGGACCTAACAGATCTGACGCTACCCAAATCCATGGACCCGTTGGAAATGGGTTCCTGTACATAGGTGCTGGCTTTAGAGCTTGAGATACCAGTAGACAATCCCTACAATGTTTCACAAATTTTTCAGCATCGCGGTCAATCAAAGGCCACCATACCTTAGACCTCAGGCGTCTTTTCATGGCAGACTCACCAGGATGCCCTTCGTGAGCCAGCTCCAGTACCTGCTTCCGAAGAGTTTCGGGAATAACAATACGGTTACCTCGCAGAAGAATAGGTCCTATTGTCGGCTCGTATCGAAATGGGTAAAGTTTCCTAGAAGAATTAAATTCCCATGAATTGTGTTCCAGACAGGCCATCGCATCTATGATTTCTTCGTCTCTTATAGAATCTTCTGCAATTTCAAAGAGATAATAAGAGGATCATTGTTAGCCGAAAATTGCAATGGTACCGCTCCGAGAGCTACTGGGCTGGCATCTGCTATAAGGCGAGTTCGATGTTTTGGATTGAAATATGCGAGGTTTGGTACCTTTGCCAATCGATTTTTTAAGTTTTGAAAAGCGATTTTCTCAGTTTCGCCCCAATAGAACTTTAGGTCATTCCTCAGTAATTTTCTAAGGGGTTCAGTGTACTCTGCTAGGTCGGGAATAAATTTTCCTACGTAAGTCACAAGGCCAAGGAAACTCCGTGTTTCTTCCTTATTTATTGGGTCTCTAAATGATTTGATTGCGTCAATTTTATCGGGATCTACTTCGATACCTTTATCAAAGAGTATGTGACCCAGGAATTTTAGCTTGCTTGTTTTCCAAATACATTTTTGTTCGTTGAGCAAGACGTTGTTGTCGCTAAATATTTTACAAACATCTTCCATGGCCTTGTCATGTTCTTGTTCGGAAGCTCCAAAAATTACCACGTCATCGATATAATTCATGGCATTAGGACAAGTTATCAGCAGCTGTTCAAGGTGACGTTGAAATAATTCTGGAGCTGAGTTCACTCCTAACATTAGGCGCTTGTATCGGAATAGTCCTTTCGGTGTTATGAAAGTCGTAATTTCTCTACTGGCTTCATCCAGCTCCAACTGATAATAGGCGTCTTTAAGATCTAAACGCGAAAAGTATTGCGCATCTTTAAGTCTTGTCATGAAAGATTCAAATGTTGGTAGCGGATAGTTTTCTCGTCGAATCGCTCGGTTTGCTACTCGCATATCGACGCAAAGCCGAATATCGCCATTTTCCTTAAAAGCCAGTACGATGGGTGAAATCCATGAACTAGGACCCTTAACCTCTTTGATGATAACTCGATTTAAGGCATCTTTGAGATTAGCCGCAACCTTATCTTCTAGTGCTACTGGAATTCTTCTTAATGGTTGCTGAACTGGCTTGACTTCAGGATCAATCCATAGTTTTACTTTAATGCCCTTCCATTTGGGAAATGGTGTTGTCTCTTCGACACGATTGACATTCAAGCCGAGGCGGAGAACATTCAGTCTAATGGCTGTGTCTCGCCCTAGTAATGACTGCCGTCCATTTTTTATGACAAAAAATGTAGCAATTACCTCGAAATCTGGAACAGCCGATATTGGAGCTTCAAAAACGGAAATCACTTCAAGTAATTGTTCAGAGGCATATCCGCGGAATTGTTTTTGTGAGTGTGATCGGGCGTTAAATACCGTTGCGTTTTTCTTTTTAAGCATCTCCCAATCTGTGTGACTAATAAGGTTGAACCGTGACCCCGAATCAATAATAAGAGAAATATCATGGCCCCCTATTCGGCAGTTAATAAGTTCCTCTTCTTCGTCACTCCATATCTTAAAACAATCGGCATTTTCCTTTTTACGTTTGAGATCGGGGCACCCATCCTCAACGGAACGCACATCAAATTGTCGCCTTTTTATATTTCCACTTTTAGGCTGGGAATATTGTCTTGTTCTACATTTCCGCGCAAAATGTCCTAATTTCAAGCATTTATTACACTTGGCCAATCGCGCAGGGCACGAAATATCGTTATTTGCATGACCTGTTCGACCGCATCTCGAACACTCAAATTCCGGCTTCGTTTTTCGAGCTGTGATTTTACAAGGCGTATCAATGGTATGCTTAATCAACATGGCTTCAGATTGCTTATTTATCTGTTCCTCGACTTGAGTGTTCTTTACCTAAAAGTTTCTTCCTAAGTTCCAGTGGGGCCCAAGAATCAATGATTTTGTCCTTTAGACAAATTTCTTCAATCTCTGCTTTGGATTTGCCAAACGAACACTTGTACATCTGTTGTCGCAAACGTAGGACAAATTTAGAAAAGTTCTCATCGTCTGCTGGGGTCAAATTCCGAAATAAGTGCCTTTCAAACGTCGAGTTTTGCTTAGGTGAAAAATAAGCATCTAGTTTCTCGACCAAGATGGCGAAAACATCGTTTTTCTGCTCTTCGTCATGCTCTATTAGTGATCCTGGTAGTGAGAATGCAACGGTCTGTAGTTGTACGCCACCTAAGTGAAGAAGTTTGGTCTTCTTGGTTTTCGGTGACACGATTTGCTCAGCTTCCAGATATATTGTAAACGCTCTGAACCATTTTTCCCATTCAATTCGGAGTACCGATTTTTCTATGGCTTCACATAAAAATGGTTTTAAATGATTTTCTGCCATTTCGAATTGAATTCAATTTTGCTATTAAGAAAATGGATAAAAAGAAAAGTAATTTATTATTTTTTTTTGCGGCTTATAAAACTAAGTCTACGCAGCCTCTTAAAGTATTTTCTCTTTCGACTTGTATTTTATACACGGTCGTTTAATGTTTCACTTGCGCAAGTCGAAACTCTTTCGCTCAGTGTTTCTATATATGCGTCTTTACACGACCACACTTTATATTTGGGCTTGCAAAGAATTCTATCCCACTCAGCCTCTCTTACATATAATTCTCGTTTATTCTTGTGGCTTGTGTAACACGCAGCCTCTCTTTATAAATATCATTTAATCTCTCTTTCCGGCTCATGCTTATACATTGCCGCGTTATAGGCTTGTTAAACACAGCCTTTTTCCTCTCTTCCCAAATTTTATCTGTGTGCCGTTTTTCGTCTTGCGCGACGTTTTTAACAAATTAGAGTAAAACTTCCTCACGCGCTTGCGCAGGCACCGTTATCTCTCGCAGTTCTTCATTCTACTTTGTGTTTTATTTTCTTTGCTTTTCACTTCTTTTTAGACCCAGTACTTTGAAAAAGTATAAATGGGTCTATTAAGTTTGTGCAAATGTGCGTAACAGGCAGAAGGAGGCGAGTCAGACCCCATAAAGTATACATATATATTCTTGATCAGCGTCAACAGCCGAGTCGATATAGCCATGTCCGTCTGTCTGTCTGTCCGTCTGTCTGTCTGTCTGTCTGTCTGTCTGTCTGTCTGTCTGTCCGTCTGTCTGTCTGTCCCTTTTTGTGTCGCCTAGATCTCAGAGACTATAAGAGCTAGAGACACCAAATTTGGCATGTATGTTCATCTATATCTCCCATTGATCAAGTTTGTTTTAGAATTTTGCCACGCCCCCCTCCGCCCCCGGAAATTGAAATACAAAATTTCGATGTCGAATTACAAGAGCCCCTTGAATGCTAGCCCCTTGATTTTTGGTACATATAATATACACTATAATCCAAACCTGTCCAGCAAATTTCATTCCAATCGGATGATAAACACGGAAGTTATTCAACAAACAATGTTACGGGCAAAAGGAAGAAGAAGAGACGCTGGCGCCCTCTGTGTTAATTAACTTATTTCGTAGTGGCGCCATCTACTGCATGGTAGGGAACATTGAAGAACAATCTATAGTGAACGCTTTGCTCTCAAAAAGTACTGGGTCTCCTACTGTCGAGCTTGCTCCACTGTAGCTTACTGCATTTTTTTTCACTAAATGTTATTTTCCATTTGTGTATTTATTACATTTACGCACCTTTTCGCAAGTATAAAGGTTTTACCTCGTCGCCAATGTATTGACCCAATGGTAACCGCAATTAAATACTTTATTTATGGTTTCCAAATATATTCTTTTTATTCACATTTGTACCTCCGCTTTGTACGGTTACTAGTCGTCAACTAACTCGCTCTGCGTTTCCGCCTCCTCTGCGATGCTCTCACCGACGTCGTCACCGATCTCTTTGGTGACGTTGGTTCTCTTTGCCGGCTCCCACAGGTGCTAAAATCTTTGCTGATTTATATCTTCGTACCTTAGCAGTATCACGCACCCAACGTATATGACTCCGAATGTAAACTTAACAACTATGTCGCCACAATGACACAGCTTGCCACTGCTCACATCCTCCAAGTACAGTTGATTATCCCTTTGGGGTACACTATAAATTTTTTTAAATGCAAAAAGCTACGGTGGAGCAAGCTCGAAAGTGGGAGACCCTGTACTTTTTTAGTGCAAATCGTTAACTATAGACTGTTCTTTAAAGTTGCGTACTAAAAATTTCAAAAAATGGCGCCAATATGTAGATATCAGTTGATAAACACACAAGTCGCTAGCGTTTTTTCTTCTTCCTTTTGCCCGTAACATAATAAGTTGAGTAACTTCCGCATTTTATCATCCGATTTGAATGAAGTTTGGAGGATTAGGACAGATTCGGACAATAGCTAGCTTCAAAGGTTGTAATTCGACTTCGAAATTTTGTATTTCAAATTTCCGGGGGCGGAGGAGGGCATAGCAAAAATCTAAAACAAACTTGATCAATGGGAGGTATAGATAAACCTGCATGCCAAATTTGGTGTCTCTAGCTCTTATAGTCTCTGAGATCAATGTGACCCAAAAGAGACAGACGGACAGACAGACAGACGGCCATGCCTATATCGGCTCGTTTGTTGATGCTGATCAAGAATATATATCTTTTATGGGGTCTGCCACTTCTTCTTTTTCCTGCTACGCACATTTTTTTTTGACAAACTTAATAGACCTATTTGTACTCTTTTAGAAATTACAGGGTCTAAAAAATGGAGTAAGCTACAGTGGAGCAAGCTCGACAGTAGGAGATCCAGCACTTTTTGAGTGCAAAGCGTTCACTATAGATTTTTCTTCAATCCCATTCAATAGATGGCGACACTACGAACATATTAGTGGATGACCACAGAGAGCTAGCGTCTCTTCTTCTTCCTTTTGCCCGTAATATTGTTGGTTGAATAACTTTCGCGTTTATCATCCGATTTCAATGAAATTTTCAGGACGGATTCGGACAAAAGTGTATATTATAGTGATGTATAGTAATGATAGTGATCGATTTCGCAAAAACGATTTTTGAAGTTTTTACTCGATCTATTTTTTTGCCGATTAATCGATTTAAAAATACATTTTTATTAAAAATCGTCCTCTTTTGAACATCCTTAGCACTTATAGAAAAGTTAAATTTAACAAATATGCTATAGTAAGTGTGAGCTATATTATTATTAACTGTACAATGTATAATAATACCATAATATGATTATGTTACTGATCGCGAGCTGAGTTAAAATGTGTTATGTGTTACAGTGCTCATGTACTTTGCTGTGTATTTTTATGCATATGAAAAATCGATCAATCGATATCGAAATTTCCGATCTCTCGATCAATCGATATTTTGATAGGCGATTTTAAGAATCCAATTTTTAAATCGATGTTCAGTTTGGATTTATCACTCATTATCAATGTACCTCATGTTCCAAGAACAGTCGCTGGCATTAAAGGCTCATATAGTCTCACGAGAACTAGGTGACACTAGGAGAATGGGACAGGCAGACGCGAGCTTTATCTGACTCACGGCTTCGATGATGCTGATCGAGGATATATATAGCTTCGTGGGGTCGGCCGCCTCCTTCTGCCTGTGCGCACGCTTTTTTTGCACAAGGCTTAATGGACCCAATTGCACTTTTTTTAAGTACTGGGTCTAAAAAGTATGACTAATTGTGTATTAATAGTAACGGGTTGAAATCCATATTCTTATTATGACACTTGTGCAATTTAGCAAATTGTTCGTTGAGTGGTTCTAAAGAATGTGTGATTATTGACCAATCCATATATTGGTTATTGTTTAATTTAACAATCTTGTGCTTTAATGAAAGCTTTAAAAAAGAAAAGCAAGCCAGCTTTGAGCTTGACTTACATATGTGGTTTACGAAAAAAATAAGCGGTAAGCTTTAATTTTGAACTTACAAGCTTTTTTGTGTAATTTCTAATTTATAATCGTTCCAATGGCAGCTAAATGATCCTAGCTATTCGAATTTGGGCGGGATGTGTTTAAACAAATAAGGAATCTGTCAGTTTTGGTTACTATATATGTATGTGGAATACACGTTTATTGTTTCACCTTTTTTTATGATACGTTTATATTATATAGTTTTAAGTTTGGAAATAAGTAATAAGTATTTGATAATTCGTAATTCTTTTTTTATGCCCGAGCGTCTTTTCGCAACGTCATCCGAGTACTTCTCAAAGCGGTCAATTCGCATCGGACTCGCGTAATCCACTGTCGCTGACTTTGCTATGCAGCTGTTCTCGTCGCTCAGCTCAGTGCGGTGGGAGGGCTGGGCGACGTTTTCAGACATTCCATTCATATATGTTATAGTGAAAGATCACGGCCGGTTCTGACATATGTGCTGCGTTACAACTTGAGAAGGCGTACATGTAGAGAGTTTACGTTCGAATGAGTTCAAAATGGAGACTGGTTATGCAGAAACAGACGGACAGACAGACAGACAGACGGATAGACGGGCATGGCTATGTTGACTTGGCGATGATCGTGCTGATCAAGAATATATATACTTTATTTTAAAATATGAAATTGAACAGCGTTCTTTATCTCTTACAGGGTATTTTACGGGTCATCCCGACTGATTTTCAATGTTTAATATTAAATGTTTCCTACTATATTTAAAAAATTATTAATCGGTATTATAATAATTCTATGAAATAAATTCATTACAGCCTCTATAACATTAGTTGCAAGTAAACTGATCAAGCTTAGCCAGACTACAGCATTGATCTCGCTGTACCTCTTCGGACTTGGATCACACGCAATTGGTTGTGCGCCAAAATATACGGATACGATGAACATCGATAGGAAAACTTGTATGTACATACAACTGCGTTCCCAACGGCCAAAAAGATTGTCGACCAATCCCAAACCGCCATGGCCCGATCAAAGACTGAAATAAATACCAATTTCCCATGCAGCTTTCGGGCGCATGTGAGAACCGTGCTGACCACCTGTAGCTCTCCTTTTGTGCATTATTTGAGCCGGCTAAAATCTTTGCTGATTTGTATCTTCGCACCTATAGCAGTATCACGCACCCAACGTTGAAACCAAAAGCTTGAGTTGTTCGTAAGAATATCAGTAACGACGACATTTCGGCAAAAAATGTGGATAAATGCCTGAGGTATCATGTCCGAGGGAAAGACGAGTTGGTAAGTGGACGATCATTCGATCAAGCCGAAAGCATATCGTACTATTGCGCTCAAAATTTCTATAGACGGGATCTTGATAAATTATCACATTTTTTTGACCTCGTGACGATTGCAGAGAGAAAATAATATTTGAAGAGGATCCAGAGTTGTATCTGCCTCCAAATGTAAACTTAACAACTATGTCGCCACTATGAAACAGCTTGCCACTGCTCGCATCCTCCAAGTACAGTCGTTTATCCCATTGGGGTACACTATTCATTTTTACAAATAGGTAGGTTAAAGCTACAGCTGGTATCAGAATGTAGCAGACTATTATTTGATAATTACGTCCTACAACTGGACGATCTAAGTGGCATTTAAGATTCATACGAACTGCAATTATAGGTTTAGCATCAGCATCTAGGTCGCTAATGTAGTTACATCGGCAATGAATGCCAAGGTGAACACTTTTGTTCATTTCGGGAATGCACGAAATGGTTTGCCAACTGGGCTCCGGTCGGGCATAGTTCCAGATTCGGCAACTTCGAATTTCCGCTGTGAAGGTAAAGTAAGCTCCCGATTCGTAAAACAATTTCCACTCTTCAGAAGGGTTAGCTGCTTGAATGTATATATAAACTGGTCGTGCTTTCTCACAACGATTTCGAAGTAATAATGCCGTGGGTTCTGCAACACCAGCTTTTACCAAGCATGTGGCATTCCCTGTATCCATATCCATTAGCTTTGGTACATGTGTCATTCGCATTAATACACGGTAGTCTATGTCAACTTGTGTAAAAGTTACTTCAAGCAAAGAGTGCCCATAGAGCTCAGTTCGATACATACGCACCTCATTAGGATTTAAAACATTATCATGAATTACATTCTCAACATCTTCTTCAGGATCATCAAAGTCGATTGCTCGTTGAAATGCCTGGTGGAAATAACGTAAATAGGTGTTCTTAGACTTATTTGCAGAAAAATTCATTTTCAATCTGGATATGTGTTGAAATGGCTCTGAAAGTAACTTTGTTTTCTCCCAAATGGATTTTGACGTATAAACATTAACAGCCAGAACCTGTGCCCGCGATTCCTGCTCAGGATACCACCAATACTGACTTTGCTTATGACTGCGCACAGATATTAAAACTTCATCACTACGTAGTTGCTGACGTAATTCTTGTAAAAGCTTATTAGTAAACACTAAAGTATGCATGGAGTCAGCTGAATTTATTTCTATAACGCGCTCGAAATCAAGATCGAAACTTTCCATACGCATTGTGAAGGTTGAACGCTCGATTATTTTGGGACCTTCTTCAGGATGCAGCCGACGTGCTGTACCCATACCCATGTAAAATAGACACGTACTTAATTTCCAATGTGCAAGTAACCAATTATTTATATGTTCCAGGCCTTGTGGCTGCAAGGTAGACATTTGCTCAAGCCGATGACGATAATTATCTATATTTAAACAGGACTCTGATTCAGCTCGACACTGTGATTTGGGAATAAACTCCCATTCTGCACTGAATTTATTAAGTAAGTCGCAAAGATCATTAACCATTGTCCGGTAGTACTCATCCATCAAGATGTCAAGCTCGTTGCAGGCAATGATAAACTTGAAAGTGGACGCTATAATATTAAGCATTCGGGCAAGAACGTTTACTTTCATATCATCTAGAGGTTCCTTAGGGAAAGAACTAGTGTTTTGTAAGACGTACTAAATGAGACAACTGGACCGTCGTCTGCGCCTGATAAACTCCTAGTGTT